>JAZAYU010000169.1:216430-336265 GCA_038501625.1 Corbicula japonica
ACTGGGAAGTTAAAATAATATTTATGTTTCTGGAAGTGAGCAATTGACTACAGTGTAAACTAGAGAGAGAGATGGCTTTTATTATTTCGCGTTGGCTTCATATACTTCTTTAAATCAAATAAAATTATTTTATGACATGTTTAAACCATTTCTTTAAACAAAACATGGTATACTGCCTTGAGAAAATGAACGACGGAAATTGATACTTGATTCCGCCAGGGTGACGGTCCTAGAGACAAGTGTCACTCTCTGATAATAATTTTAACAAAATTGTAATGTTCTTTCATAAACTTCTTCTTAAAGATTCCTTTACATGCATAAATCAATTTATTTTCAACCATACAGGAATTAGTCATGCGAAACGAGTTTTAAGATAACGCCGGCATTTAGAGTGATCTTGATAAACAAAAACAGAATAAACCACAATCGGTCAAAAATGGTCGCCACATTGTCCCAGGTTAGTTTTACTTCTTCTTCAATACTGTCCAATGCATAGTCATCGAGACGCTCTTTGGTTTTCGACTTGACCTTCCGCAGATCCACTTCGTACCGTGCACTCAGGATCGGCAGAGCGGATTCTTTAACCTTTACCGTTTCCGTGAAGCTTTGAGCTTCGGATTGTTCCGGAGTAACGGCGTTTTTCTTCGCCGGAAGTGTTTTCTGTATTTTCTTTAGATCGTCTGTTGGGATGCTGAGCAGAGATATTCTATCATCTAGTTCTTTGGGCGGCTCACCTGACAATAGATTACACATTTTATAGATCAAATAATTCCAATTGTGTGAGTGTTTTCAGGATTGTAAATGCGTGTATCTCATTAACTTAGTAGCGACATGTGACTACGTTATTATAATCAATAAATGTAATAAATAAATTGTAGTTTTTTTGCGTTTCATCGATATGTGAACAGTAAGAATAATATGAACTAAGGCAAAGCCTCAACGCGAGCTCAAGCTTTGTTAAATAATAGTGCATAAATACTAACCTTTTGTAGCTAAGTTGAAGAGTAACTATTGTTTGTATAAAACAATAGTTACTCTTCAAAGCCAAATGATGTTTTCTGGATTATTTTGTATTTAGAAGACTTGCAATAAGAAAGTGACCCAATTTTTCATGCCATTTGTTACGTAAACATTATCACGTTGTTACGTAAACAAAGCGATGCTATGTAAAAATAGCCAGTTTACCATCTTCGACCTGGAAATAATTAAAAGGTTAAGTGGCCCCAGGTTAAATTCCACAAAAATATCTTACTTTTGAGAAGGGACAACGAAAATATAACTGGCAGTTTCAGAAACTTTAACTCAGCAGCCGCTAAGATTTGACAGCCTCGATTTCATTGACAGCGTGCGCCACGAAATCTGGGATAGAAATTACGTCACTAATGGGCGGAGTTACGCCCTGCTGGACTGCATTTAAGAATCGATATAGAAATGGTACGTCAGTACGCGCTATAGGAAAAAGTTACACGGAGAATGTGCAAAATATATTATTTATTTGGTAAAATTAAAATAGGAAAAACATACAAAACGGTTAGCTTGTTTCCTTGTTAACATTTATTGACAAAAAAGCCTCCCGTACTTTCGTGTAACATCGATCATTTTCAGTAAAAAATTGAAAGCGTTCTCGTGACGTTGTAAACAGTTGAAACACCATCCATTTAAGGGACAGACGTCATAACCTTTTTCTCATTAGTTACAAAAGATTTAGACACTTTTCACTATTATTATGGGAATTTCGTTATGACAAATTTAAATGAAAACAAAAATACATAAACATGTATTTATTTAAAAAGACGGATTGAAAAATAAATAAATACGGACTACATTATGGTAATGTTGCCTATTTACACCGTCGCGTAGTAATTCATTGCCTCATTGAAAACGAGGCAATCATGGGGACATAACTCTAATTAACCGCTGCCTGGTTCCCGTCGTACAGCTCTCAGTAATGATAAGGTCAGGGGTCAAGACTAAAAAACCGGTGTCCAGGCACCCAACTTCCTGTAGATTCTGTAAACGTTGTAGAAGGTTTGGAGCTTCGGTAAAATATCCTATTTTACATACGCATGTTACCGTAAACGCTCGCCCGCTCGCGTATTAACACCAATGTATTACAAAAAACTTAGGTTTTCATGCAAATTAGGTTCAAACATTCTGAAAGTTTATACGTCGATGAAACGCAGAAAAACGAAATTCTTAAACACATCGCAGGTAAATGATTTGTTGACGCTGTTTAAGTGAAATTTTTATTTAACCAAGTTAATTAGACTGATCGCTGACTTTTAATATTTTTACATTATAACTCAAGTGTGTTTTAAATAAGTTGTTGATAACATGATATTCACGTGATAGACAAGATTACTTAAATATGGATTGTCAACAAATTGTTGCTGGGAAACAGCGGTTGGTCACGTGACATACTTACCGGTGTAGCAAACCAGTTTGCCGACAGCCAGTGATATACACCGCGTACATCTTCCTATTGGAGACTGTTTGGTGGATTTGTGATGCAGCTTTGCCATGGAAACGGTAACGAAAAGACGAATGAAGTCGATGCAAAAATTGCTAATAAGATATATACCTGAAATGAATAATAATAATAATAATAATAATAATAATAATAATAATAATAATATATTTAGACATCTTTAAGAAGAAGATATTAGAAATAAAGAGCTCGTTCGTGCGCGTTATAGACCTCTATCGGTCCTCGTACGAGGTCAGGCGGCAGAGTTCAATACATTCGATGCTGTTGATGGACAGTTGTAAAATCAAACTGGATTGCATCTAATCATTTTTAAGATTTTGTCTCGAACTCTCGGCCATGTATTTTATTACTGAATTACGCTAACTTAATTGCCAAAAGATGAAATTTGGGTTTCCCACGCAGTTCAAGTGTATGTTGTAATCATAACTCTATCTATTTTAGCATCCGTATTCTCGAAACCTACTGCGAAATACACCGTTCGTATATCTGTATACATGCTCTCATATTACCTGGTGGTGTTTGTCGCTATTTCTGTTTTATTCTTGACAGAAAACTAATAATCGCTATCTGCAGTATATGCTTCGGAAATTGCCAAATACTCACCAAGAAGAGCAGTGGTGGTCGCTATATCCGGTATTTGCTGCAGGAAAATTGTCAGGAGCATCGAGTTAATGACTAAAACCAGGAAACCGGACACAACGCGCTCACCCGTCTGCAACAAAGATACGTGTAACAAACAGAGTGGATGATTTTTCCTAGATAATTTTTTTTCGACTTCCTATCTTGTTTTCATCACTGGCTCTTTATTTTGTTGTTATTTGTAGCTTTTATCTATTCTTTGACGTCTATAAAGCAAATTATTTCACTAGTACCGTTGTTTTGAAGACCAAGCTTTCGGAAGAAATATCTTTTTTCAGTTCGATCAACACGTGCAGTAACCTATGTGCGTAGATTTTGCCTTTAGGGGTATTTGATTGGTGAACGTATGGCTACTTAAGTGCCTAGAACTTGTCTTCAGTGGAATCAGTTTGGTGAACGTGTGGCAACACATGTGCCTCGACTTTGCATTAGTGTATCAGAATGGTGAACTTGTGGCTGCAGATGTGCCTAGAACTAGCAATATAGGGAAATTGGTGAACTTGTGACTACAACTGTGCCTAAACTTTGCATTAGTCAATCAGATCGGTGAACGTGCGACTACAAATGTGCCTAGACTTTGCATTTTTGTATCAGATCGGTGAACGTGTGGCCTAGAACTTGCTTTAGTGAATCAGATTGGTAAATGTGCGTGTACACATGTGTCTAGACTGCATTAGTGAATCAGATCGGATTAGTGTATCCAATTGGTGAACGTCTGGCTGCACATGTGCATAGAACTTGCATAAAGTATCAGATTGGTGAACTAGTGGCTACACATGTGCCTAGAACTTTGCATAATTTATCAGATTAGTGAACGTGTGACTCTATACCGACTTTGAACTTGTATTAGTGAATCAGATTGGAGAACGTGCGATCACACACGTGCCCAGAACTTGCCTTTAGTGGTATCAGATTAGTGAACGTCATTAGGAATGACGAACAGATGATCGGTAACAACGTATTAAAGACGTAGTTTCCTGCCTTGCGTTTCATCTTTATAGAAAATACGACCTTAGAGAAATACTCGTTCACTCCGTGGAGATCTTCAGCTATCTTGGCTTTGCTGACTTGTGAAGATACGAAATTCCACGTGCCGCTTTCTCTGAGTTAAGAAATATATATGTGTCCAAGATTGTCAATCATAGATTAAAGTACGTAAATGAAAACAAGGAACTTTGAAAGCCACTGAACACTACAACTATCAAAACAGTGTAGGCTCGGTTTGATTGACCCAGTTCATGAGCAGTAATGGAGATAACTGTCTACGCCGCCAAACCCCTGCGATGGTTTAGCGCAACTTAAAAAAAATAAATATGTTCATATTTCAAAACAAATTTTATATACGAAATGCTTTATTTCGGTTTATTAGGTTTGTCTTCACTTTAACCCCTTAAAGAAAAGATCAATTATATATTGCAAACCTTCTGTGATGTAAACGCGATTTGAAATTTCTTGATAATTTTATGCATCTGTTGAGGCTTAGTAAAACTAACCTTGCTCTTTTTCGATACCTTACTGCAAACCTGCAACTATGATATTTTACCTGTATTCGTTGGTTTGCACTGTGTCCCAGAGCAGAAAGAAGTCGAGTTCTGTATCCGGCAATCCCCAGCTCGTCAGTTCTATGGAGCAGTTTTGGGAATCGAATGGGAAGTACGTAGAATCGAGACTACAGTGTAACTACAACGACAACAAAAGCTTTGGTTTTATTTGCAATTATTCCGACGTAGCAGATTCGCTGAATTTCGATTAATGAAAACATTAGTTAACATCAGCGACGTCTGTTTGAAATCTCAAAACAATCAAAATCATTGCAACCACTGTACTGAGGTGTTATTCTTCTAGATTTTATCGACAACGACAGGGTTGGAAAACTTATAAGCCACGCTTTCTTCACAACAGATTTCACAAGAGGCTCAAAAAAACAGCAAGCTGGCGCCGCTTATTGTTCGCCTTTGTACTTATAAGTGTTTAACTGCTGCCGAGATCGATTGCTTCCTTTTTAAATACTGCTTTTCTCCCCTTGTGTTTATTTAAAAGTAGGCGCTTAAAATCAAGTTCGGTGGATACGTCCTGTGCAACAACCAGGGCTGAAGCTTATAAAGCTGAAATAGGAAACCAGTCTCAAATCTCAAGAATCTGATTGGCTGAAATGGCGACTGGTCGCCATTTTAGCCAGTCAGATGCTTGAGATTTGAGACTGGCTTCCATGCTCAGTTTTATAACCTTGAAGACAGTAAATGCACCGTACATGTTGTTTACTAGTAATAAAATGATACTCACTGTGGAAGACAAAAGTGGTTCCCACTCCACCAAACCTTGATAATTGATGCGATAGACGAGATGATCGTCACTGATCAGACCCACGTCCTCCTGGCTGAAATATAGATACATTGGTTAAATCTTAATGTCGGAGATGATTCACTGATCAGATCACTTGATATTTCTACCATTCAGAATAAGGTCACGTGATAGACCTAAACCCGGCTTATTGAAATAGAAACAATCTGATATATCTCTTCTAACTGAGGCGGATAACTCCTCAGAACCACATAAATGATCGTCGATTGTGAGTTAATATTGCAATACAATGCAACCTACCTTGGACACAATAGTAGATCATGATTCTGCGAATTGTGCACTTGAGTTGTTTGACAAGTACCTAAAATGTTTGCAAGATGCATGCTGGGAGTCAGTGTAGACCCTTATCAGACTGTGTAGACTGTTCTGTGTCTTGAAGCATAGACCAAACTCAAGGTTCATCATAATGATACATGCTTATCATTGTAATTGGTATACATATAAATATATATTGCCGTTTTAGTTGATGACTACATTTACAAATAAAAAAAACGTTTGCCAGTTTTTAATACATGTAAATCGGTTACCGTCTAAAGTTTTTCAACATACTTTTGTAGCTCAATCAACGATTAAATGATGTTTTATAGAAAAAAGAATGTGTATGTTTAAAATTTCTTTGTTTATGTTCAAAACCAAGAAGTCTTTGCCAAATTTTTTTGTTTATGAGCATTTTTATCCATGCTCAAATTAAAGTGATCTTTGTTAATGTGTTCGCTTTTTTCCACCCCATAGGAAAGTGGTCAGTATTTTCAAATCTCATTCAAAAAAGTCTTTTGAGGCTCACAGGTAAGTGGTGGGAAAACTAAAGATTGCATCACGATCATTTTTAAAATGTTAGATTTCGTAGTTTCAAACTGTAAACAATTCTTGTTAATCATGAATCAACTTACGCGTTGCTAATAAGTACTTCCGGTTTCCAGATTTCGGTTTCCAAGGCGTGAATAAATTTAGTGTCGTCATAGATACTGGGGTTCCATGACAACCGGTCGTCAATCCATTGCTGAGAAATACAATAATATTACAGTATAAACATCATAAAAGGAAACGTGAAACCATTTGTCTTTGAATACTCACATTGCGAATGTTCATAAAAATATTTATTTTGTCGGCTCTCCATATTTCATTGTCTGACTATATTTTATGTTTAACTAGATTTCATTATTTGTTTTAAAAATTAATTGCCGAACTATATATATTTCATAATCTGGTTATATTTGTATTTCTGAACATTATTCATTGATGAACTATACTTTATTATGTGCCTTTATATTCATATACATTCGATCTCTTTGTGAAGGTCTGGTTTCTTGTGTGTTGTTGTCCAATTAGGTCATGTTAGCGTTCTGTTAAAGCATTTATGTTATAAAAAGTATTGCAATTTTAAAAAGGAAATGCTTGAGCTAGTGTTGGAACGTCCGAGTTTGAGAAATAAGACTTGCAATAACTTCATGTTTCAAAATGCAACAGACGTTATACATTCATCGCCCATTGGAAAATATTTAAGAGCATGAATGAAACATGAAACACATTCGAAACCAAAGACGCGATTCTACGTAAGGTGAAAATTGTTCGTTACCATGGTAAACCATCCTGTGCACTGAAACACGGCCTCGTCAAGATCCTGTAATATAACAATGTCAAGGGAGTTTCTGAACGTAATAATGATACTTTAATAAATTAAAATCAATACACAATATTGTTTATTTTGGAGTTTTTTTTCATAGAAATTTGAGAAACTTTAACTAAAGGTAACGAATAGTGTACTTCTCGTCTCGTTTCAAGATATTTTGGGGTAAACGAACATCAAAAACAACTGATATTTATCTTTATTAATAAACGAACCGAAAGCCACCCAACACGACGAATAAAAATGTTGCAGGCTCGGTTAAATTGATCGTTAGCCGATATGGAAATGCATATTACTTTCCAAACTGCCCAGCCCTGAATTGAGCGCTACTCAATATATACTCAATGTAAGTACTGTGCTCAACGGCCGACAGATGGTAATTAACAACAGTCTAAATTGAATGTACGGGGTGACATTTTACAGCCGCAACATTACATAAACAACTGATTTGTGATATTTAAACAAATGGAAAGGAACTTTGATTTAGGTTCTTTAGACGGCTACTGACTTACGACTTGGTTAATGGCTAACAGATTGTAACCCAGGCTGACATTGGTTTGGGCGCTGGGTCGCGCCATCCGGTCATAGGTGATGGAAGCAAGCACTGAACTCCTGATCGACCTCTCACCGGTGTAGCTGTAGCCGTGCACGTCACGTGATGGACCTTGGTAAACATGAAATATCATCATAAAATGATGCTTAGATATAGTACAGAACAGAACTTTATTACCTCATTGAATCATAATTATTATTTATGAGTGTACAAATACAATATTCTGAAAACTACATTTTATAATCTTAATCACATGACATGTGTAATATTAGGAGATTCAACAAAAAAAAGAAGAAAATGAGAAGCCAAAACAATGAAGAAATTAATAATCAAGTGTTCGTCACAAGAAGAAAGCGGGTTAATGATTAAAGCAGTTTTAGATCGGAAACTTTAAAGTTTACTTACCAAATGTTAGAAAGGTCATCACATATGTTATATGCTGAAATATGTCCATTTAAACTCAGAAATAAGTTTAAAACTTCCTATTAACGTGTTTTATACTATTAAGTCTTTCTTTCAACGATCATATAATGAAATTATAAGTATTTAATTACGTAAATGCAGCTAAAACAAAGGTCTAGTCTGCGTTTAGTCTGTATAGAGTTACACTTGGGCGAGTTTCACTGGTGTTGTGTTACCCTCTGCAAAAACAATCGTTACTTTTGATACATGTATGTAAATATCTGCATCATATTTTTATTTAAAAACAAATATTATTAACCAAATATTAAGGGTAAAAGAACGTCATTGTTTGTATTGTTTTTCCCTCGTTACAACAATTTATTTAATTAATTAGAATGCGGACTGTAATTCAATTAATATATTGTTTAACAGAAATTGGCTAAAACTCCTGAAATATCATTTTGCGACAGATAAGCAATCGCAGTATTGCAGAATCGCATAGAAATTATCAAAATTACGGTAGAATCCATATTATCTTCGTAAGCGGATTATATTCCCGCTTCCGACGATTTTGCGACTTTTGTTTTTATCTCTACCGTTATTAAATGCATGCGGGGATTTTCATGGTTGTTGCATAAAAATAAGTGAATATGATGTTCTTTTGTATGTTTTAGGTTTGAGCATACAATTAAACCCCATTTAAACTGGAACCCCTTTAAATCGGACAAATCGCCCGATCCCAAACTTTTTACTATAAAAATCACCCCATTAATCCGGAAATCCCTTTAAATCGGACAAATCGCCCGATCCCAAACTTTTTACTATATAAATCACCCCATTAATCCGGAAACCCCTTAATTCAGGAAAACAAACTGACAAAGTGGAAAACTCTGCACAACACGTAGAGGTGTGGCGAGTAACAACACATAATAAGCTGCGTCCCAATTTCGAACCGACAACCAGTTGCCTTTTGCAGAGCAGAAAAAATATATATCGGCATGTTGTCAGTTAGCCTGGCGCCAGCATGTCAGTTAGGTTCCTGCAAGAGTTGCTTTTCTTGGAGGTTTTACGAAGTGACATGAGAATATATCACAGAACATAGGGACGGGAGCCAGTCTAGTTGTAAGTAGCACATTCAGCATCAATATTTGCACAAAAGAAGTGGCAGCAAGCTGCCAGTTGCCAGAGGCCAATTCGATCCGATCGAAGCAGTGGTTACAGCCATTTGATAAGCCACTAATGTAGGCGTTTCTCTTATCGTTATTGCACTGTCATAGAAAACAAGAAAAATATCACAAAAAGTATTAAAAAAACAACATCATTTTGCATGCCCACATGAGTTATATGATACTGTCAAAAATATGTTAGAAAATGCACAAACTGTATTCATAATGATTTTTGTGAGAATCGCGTTCTGTAAGGTAGATGCAAATTGTTATTATTTGGAAGAAACCATAATTTTGTACTGTACAAGACCAGTACAAGACCAATCGAGAAAATGTCTATCGGGGGATGGTGGGGGGAGGGGTTATAAATTGGCAAACAAAACAGTTGTTGCGTGTCGTTAAGTATTTTCAGGGCATACATCACAAAAAAGTGAATTGAACACGCACAGAACGGTCTACTTTGAACGTATCTAAGACGACGCCCATTTATTTCATGTAAATTGCAAGGTGTTGCTTTCAACAATTAAAATTACAAGCTCGTGTGAACTTACGATTGAACCGACATGATATTAAGTGGCTAAGACACTTACCTTGTGCAGCGCAGCGACTATTAGTTCTCTTCAATAGCTTAACGGGCGTCTTGATGCTTCCTGATGCAGACTTTTCTTAAATAATTAAACAAAAGGGCAGACAGTATAGGTTTACAATAAACTTATAAACCCTGTAATTGTGAAGTGTAGATCATAGATGCATGTATTTAGTGTCTAATAGCACTTGGTAACTCTCTATCAAACGCTTTCTAATTATTGTCCATGACTGTAAAAACGACTGATTTAAAGGATTTATAATGAGTTATATAATGAAAAATTCATGTATTTATTATGACACGACTAGTCTAAACAGCTCTGAATATGATATTTCTTTTGGTTACCATGAAACACAAATATCAAACAGTTTTTGCCTTGAAAATTTCATGAGTTTATTAATAACAAGAGTATTGTAGTTTGATTATATACACATTTTAATAATAATAGGCCTCTACAAATAATTGCTAAATAGAATTGATTGGAACCAACAAAAGAATTTATTAAATTCACACCGTAACCATACTTAATTTAAAATGTTGCTAAACGCTTTAAGCGGCCATTGCTGTAGAACATAAAACAAAAAAGAATTAACTGTGTAGAAGACAGATAAACAAAGCTCATGGGGGTTCACAAGGAATATTGTGAATTCTCTTTAATTCTGTGTTCACCGGTGCAGATGCTGTAGTGGCGACAGAGGTATCGGGCAATGTTCTGGTGAAAGGGAATTATGATAATGTTTGATCAAATATTGATTTGTCAAGTTTCATAGATCATATAATTCAGTACAATCTCATATCTAATCACCGAAACAGAATTTTAAATATTCTGCGCCTCTTATCTTACAACTACATGCTTTAAACACTTCATTTATTTAGCGTTTGTTAAGTATCTGATAGTTGTGAGGTAAACTTGTGATGATCACTAAGATATTAAGTGTAAATAAATAAACAATAACAATAAACAAACCTTGGTAACTTCGCTACGTTCCGTTCCTTTTGCTATAATGTATGTCTGACTGAAGAAAGACCCCTGTCACACTATACCGCGTGTCCATTGCGTTGGCAAGGCGTTGTTAAACTTTCCAGAGCGCCGTCAGATCGCAATAAAAATTTGGTATCTTTTTGTGAAAATGAAACGTCAATGCCTCAAAGCGAACAGGGTGTTGCTACGGAGCAAAACGAGTTATATCGCGTTTCTGCGGAGTTCTAGTTGGCGACTGTCTGCGTTGTCATGGCGTTCGGCGGCTTTTTAAGACGTTGGTTTGCTCTTTCTATTAACCGAAGTGTATACACATCATCATTAATTATTTCTTTTTTTTTCGAACAGTTGAATCTATGCATGTGTGCATTCCGTCGTCGTCTCAGATTGATATGCACAATGGATCTGCTGGGTCTGTATATATGCAAGCTTGCTGGGGTACATCAGCAATGTTGAAATTGATGTTTTTATAACGAAACGGCTTGTTAATCTCATAAGTATTATTTTGTAAGTCTAACACACTGTTAGTATAACTAGTTGTTTCTAGTTTGGTAGTCACAACAATAGATATCTGTTTTCCCCAGAGGATTTACTTTTCAATCGTCATCCTTTGATCAAAAACTTAAACCTTGCAACTCAAAGGTCAAACACGACAAATAACCAAGATGACAACTAAATTTTTATAACATGTAGATAATTATGTATAGGATATAGTCTATTAAGACGTTTCTATAGAAGTGCTGGCTTCCATTTTTATTTCTATAGAAACGTCTTAATAGAGACTCTCCGACTTAGAAGTTCCCCTACAATTGTAGCCATGCGCATGCGTTGTTAAAAATAGTTCGACCTATTTTGTTCATTGTAAGACAGAAAGTAGACGAGTTCTATTGAAATAAATCGCTGAGGAATTGGAAGTAACATAGCTTCGGATTGGTTACAAATGTAGGGCTACTTCTAATAGTTTTTATGCATGTTCAAGAGGGGTGTGTTAGTGCATGCGCATTCAGTAAAATGATGCAATATTTATTCCACGCGTGCGGTAATCTGTCGCAACGAAACGCGCTTAAAGCTTTGAGAATGTTGTGCTACTCTTCCTTCATTCTCATCTTTGTAAGTTTTCTAAGGTGTAAAGGGATTTTCATACGGTGGCAGAAATACAATTTTTCGACAGACAAAACATACGGGACTTGTACAGCGATACAAGAGCAAATATCACAAAGGAACTGCATCGCTAAATGCAGTATTACAGAAGGATGCAAGTCTGTGAACGTGAAAAAAGGAAATGACCTGTGTGAGCTATGCTCGGATTACCCCTTTAAATCCAATCTGACGGTAACTTCAAGACCTGGGTGGACTGTGTACTTTAAACAAGGTTAGCTCTTTTTAAAAGCTTAAGTCTCTGACATTAACATTTACTGTAGTCATAGATGTTTTCTATCCTGCTCAGTATGGCAAGGAATTCAGGTCCCAAGGTTATAAAACTGAGCATGGAAACCAGTCTCCAATCTCAAGCATCTAATTGGCTGAAATGGCGACCGATCAGATGCTTAGGATTTGAGACTGGTTTCCAAGCTTAGATTTATAACATTCAGCCCAGTTCAAGGACCTCATGTAAAAACAGGAATCCTCGAAGAACAGCTTTCGACCCCCAAAATGACCAACGCTTAAGGATTTTAGTAAGTAATACGTATAGGCTGCTGCTTTAGAATTGCTTCTCTGCTGAGTGTACACATGCTCATCGACTGGAAAGTTCTATAGTGCCGTTATGGCGACTAGGAAGCGATCGCGTTAGAACATATTCATCCAACCAAGAGACCCTTTTCTATAAATACTTAAAAGTAGGGTAATAAATAAACCGATAATTACTCCTGTATTTGTATACGGTTGGAATTTACTACGAAAACAACCAAGTTAAGCCGTGTGAACGGCAGTTCGTGATTCTCTCTCTATAATGTGTTATTTCACGAATGAAGGAAATCAGTGTGAGAATACCCCGTTTCAATCTTATGAAATCATTTTATTATTAAATAGCAGCTGATCAAAATCGTTGTTTCAAAAGCCTCTCGTTAAAACCGGGGTTTACATGGTCTTGATCGTTTGAAGGTGTAAGACCTGTAAATATATAAACTATAGTAAACATGACATGTTTCAAAAGGATGGCAGTCATAGCTGGTACCATTTGATAAAGGGCTAACTTACATGCTTTTGAAGCTAAGTGTTTCTACTGTCTATTTCTAGCAAGAAAAATAGGGGTCATGTATCAATTTACAGAGATTTGACATCTTGAAACCGGTGGTCTATTTTTTTCACTTCTGTGTGAACTCCAAAACTGTTTTACATATGCCATCCCAAAACCAGGGCCATTTTTCATAAACTGCATTTTCAAACATAAATTTTTTATCAGTGTGTCAGTGAAAGCATGTCAATTACTAAACATGTTCCTTTCAATCCATAATACCCATTTAATGTCCCAAAAGGCAAAATAATAGGGAATATTTAGTGTCAACCATTGTCAATGACTATTTACCGGTAATTGGCCTGGACCCTTTCTGTAACACGCTAAAGTACGGAGAACGAACGTTGCGTCATGTATAAAACCCAGATCACGGTCCAAGACTCGACTGTTTCACTGCACTATTTCTACTTCACTGATGATAACGACTGAATAAGAGTCTAGGTCCAAGCATGATTGGGTTCTATACATTGAACGTTTCCTGGGATATTGTTCCCTAGAATATTTTGACCTAATTTTTGGACTAATGCACAGGTGATAAATATTTAGACGACAGTCAATAAAATAAAAAAATGCATCGTAAAAAAGTTAAAAGATAATCAAGAAAGAGTAAAATAACTCCTAGAATATTAAATGAAATGTTATTTGACTTTAAATCTATCTATTATGTCTGAAAGTTATCATTATATGTTTGCACTGCTGTAATGGTTTCTTCGGTTTGTGTATGAAAGTAAATTCTGATAAAGGTCTTCGTACGTTTAAATGACTTGTTTTTGTTTTTTAGTTAGATAACAGTGAAGTCTAAAATTTGGCAACAAACGTTGTTTTTTTTTAAAAAAGGTCACGAGTCGCCTCATACACAATACCAGGCCCCGTGATTATTAAACTTTTTTCATGCTCGACTCAATTTCAGCATGAACATTTGATGGCTTCGTTTCTGTTCATTATATAAAACAAATCATTTTAAACTGAATACATCACAAAATTGCTCTCAACAACAACTGTTGAACAGATAGTTATTCCTTATTTATGAAAGCTGTTAATGTTTTAGACATTTTAAGTTTGAGCACAGAATTGAGTTGAGCATGAAAAAAGTTTTATAATCACGGGGCCAGATCGCATCAAGCAGGCATGCAGAAATTGAAAAAATAATACAACAAAGATAATCGACAAAACAGATGATACAGGGAAGAAACAAAAGATATAAGTTTAACCCGGGCGGGATGCCGCAGTGGCAAAATATGTATACACATTAGCCACATTAATGTGAAAATCGTTCTGACGCGCGCAACCTCCAAACTTTAACTACAAATAAACAAACTAACTCTAATTAGAAATCCACACCCAAGTTATTGGTGAAACCAGAGATAAAAACAAGCAAATGTTAAAATAAATAAAAAATGGAAATGAAACACCAAGCATAAGAGGCCGTAGAAATAAACTTAATACTAGTGGTACTTATTGTGCATCCCTTGTTGCTGATCTGTTTTATACTGTTATGAAAGAGATTTTATGTTATCTCTCTCTCTCTATCGAACATCAAGTTGACATTATTACAGCCTTTAACAACACCTCGAGGTATGTGGATGATTTGTTGAATATAGATAATAACCATTTTCCATCTCTGTTTAATAAAATTTTTCCTTATGTACTACATCTTAATAATTAAAAGCACACATTTCGGATTAAGCAAGCAACTTTCATGATCTTAATCTTTTTATTGAAAATGGATACGCTACTACTAAAATAAATAATAAAATACGATTAAATTTTAATATAGTAAATTTTCAATTTTTCAACGGCAATGTTCCTCGTTCAACATCTTACGGGGTTTATATCTCACAGCTTGTTCGCTTTTCTAGAGCTTGCAAGGATGTTAATGATTTCAATGAACACAATATTTGCATTACAGAAAAAAAACTTTTTAAACAAGGTTATCGGTATCATGTATTAAGGAAAACGTTTTGCAAGTTTATCGCCGACACCCAGATTTCATTCAAAAATACAGGTGCAGTATAAAATCAATATTGCAACAAAGTATTTCACAGCCAGTTTTTTATGGAAATTTATTTTATAAACTAAAGAAAATATTAGGCAATATTAATTTCCCCAGTTATTCGTAGAAACCATCTGTAAATTCGAAAAGAAAGGTAACCAACGTGTACTTCTAAAGCGCTCTGCAGGCCTGGTGATTAACCCACATACAGTTGATCACTATGCTCACCTCTTTGGTTGCACGAAGGTGGCAGGGGTTTGAGAGTTTATGAAGGTTTAGGGAAATCGTTTCTTTAAAGAACCTAAAAGCTCGATTTTTTCTTTTTATCACTGTCATTGTGTTCTTGCTTATTTGACTCCAGGTACTCTGGTCTCGGTAAGATCATCGAGTACTCGCCTATTAGGCTTAGCAATGCTATTAGCTTCTTATGTTTTATATGTTTGTGTGCTTTTGCATGCAACATTGTTAAGCTGGTGGGTGAGTTGGAGTTATTTCACAAAAACAACTAGGACTTGTTTGTTGTTAAGAGAACCTGTTGGGGCAAGTGTGGGGTTGCTGCACTCTAGAACCTGGTTTAAACCCCAAGTGGCAATTTGTTTTGTAACTGACCGTTCCAAGGCGGTAACCACAAGGGTTCTCTATGTCGTTAATTGTTTCTGGCTTCTTATTTGAATTGACATACTTATAACAACATGCTCCTTTTACCTCTCTTCTTTTTTCGCTGCGTGGGGAGGCTGTGTTATGTGCGTGTGGCGAGTTTCATTTTCTTTACTAGCCGGAACCAATCATATCGTTGTTGAGATTAATTCATTTCATTTTGTGGAAAAAAAACTTAGGTACTATGAATAATTTTAGTCAATGAAATGTATAAAAAAATGTTTAATTAGTATACTGCTCGGGAAAAAAAAAACAAAAGAGTGAAGTATGCATATCAGGAATGGCTAGATCCAGAAGACACACTACCACACGCAGCCAAAAATTGAAAAAAATACAGCATGAACTTATAAAACCAATTAAAAAAAAACAACACCAGAAACAAATAATGTAAACGAAAACCTGAATGGTCACCACCTTGGAAAGATCAAAATTTGCCACAAGAGGTTTAAACCATTGTCACACTTGCCCAAACAGGCTCTCTCATGAACAAACAATTACATGTTGTCTTTGATACCTTGCTCCAACCCACTCGGCAATATTGCATGAAAAAATAAGAGATAAAGCATTGTCAAGCATAAACTTCAATGATCTTACCGAGACCAGAGCCCCTGGAGTCAAATCAGTAAGAACATAATGACAAGAATAAAAGAAACTAAGAGATCATGCAAGTATTTTTAAGTGTAATTAAACGCATCAATAAAACCAGACTGAGTTTCAGGATTAATTCAAAATGAAGTCATTGTCATCAAGGATCAAAGTACTGAAAGAACATAAAACCAGCAAAGCAGTTTAGCTAATTGCTTTCTTTCATCCTGAGAAAAAAAAACAAATCCTGTATGATTCACATACGCAGTGACGTATCTAAGGGTATAACAGATGCTGAAATTCTATGTTCGGTCTCAAGATTAAAACATCATCTGTAAGTAATGCTGGAGTGAAATCTTGTGATCGTCAACCCGTGGAAAGGGGAGTTTATCGAGTGTTACGTTCGAAGCCTGCTTAAGTACAGGAAAGGACAACAGATCATTGAACATGTTAATACGTACAGAAGCTTTTGTAACAGTGAAACCCGTTTTAAGCATGTAACACTACGTTGACTGTAGAAGACTGTACTAAGTTTGCTTTGGTTTGTCAAAGAGGAATATGCGAATATTACCAAAACTAATCCAGTTTCTGTCACGATAGAGTTAACAGAGAAACAAATAGAGATTTGTGTTCTCAGGCCGATGTTTGAA
The DNA here is from genome assembly GCA_038501625.1 of Corbicula japonica. Classification (NCBI taxonomy): domain Eukaryota; kingdom Metazoa; phylum Mollusca; class Bivalvia; order Venerida; family Cyrenidae; genus Corbicula; species Corbicula japonica. Next base: position 233,353 of record JAZAYU010000169.1, read on the forward strand.
TTCCTTCAAACCTCAATGTTAGGTTGGTGCACCCTAGAACCTGGTTTAAACCCCCAGTGGCAAAAGTGTTTTGCCACTGACCGTTCCAAGTCGGTAACCCCTCGGGTTCTTACTTTCGTTAATTGTTTGTGGCCTCAATTTTGAAGCTGATTATGTAGTACCATGCTCTCTTTTCCTCTACTTTTTTGGCAGTGTTGGGTGGCTGTGTCTGCTGGATGTGGCCATTCTGATATGCATCTTTCACTTTTTTTTAAACTGCCACCGAAGGAAGTTACAAAATTGGGCTGCTTAATACAGGCGGCTATTTAAGAAAGGTACAAATACCAACCCAATTCAGTTAATATTTATGATGGCTATTGAATTCATGTGATTGTATTAAGGCAGGTTCAACTTCAGAATGTCAGACTAGATATTTAATGTTCTACAAGCGAGAAAGAATGCAGTTCTAGTAGAATCTGAACACTAGCGCGGATCTATTTCAACTCTATGACAAAATAAAAAAAGAAATATCTTTAAAAAAAGATAAACGGTGTTGAAGGAAAACGTCTTCCGTTATATGAAACAGCATTAAAAAAGTATGGAAAATTAATAAAAGAGTATGCTTAATCTCACCTTAGGGGCTTCGTACGAATGTAAAGCTAGATAATACACATGATCAAGAGAAATAGTTTAAATTTATGTTTATTCGTGTGAATCTAATATGAATTTCTAAAAAGTCTTGGGTTTATTTATATCTTAAATCTTTATGTTTGTTACAAGAGCCTTGTTTTAGATTTCTCCCTGATTTTGGAAATAAACTGAGTATTTTCTCTTTTTTAAGATATAGCCTAATAACACTTTTGTCGCTTATGTTTAACTTGAAATGTTCTTGTTTTGATACATGTATGAAGTTGCCTGTTTCTGTTAACTGTTAACTGTTTACAACTTTGTCAATTGGCGTTAATAAAAACGTCCTTGAACTTTAAAAAACTCAAAGATATCTTCTATTAAGACGAAGTAAATTAAAGTAAACAGTAATAAACAAATATACTTGTGGTATCATTTGATTTAAGGCGGGATTAATTTTCGCATTTTTTCGCGCTAGGGGCTTTTTCTGAAATTCAACCCAGTGAAATTAACCACTACAGTGTGTCTTAATAAATTAATAAAACAATTGCGCGAATTCAGACCACAGCGATTTTATCGTTTCCGTTTTTGTGCGAAAAAAAGTCCCCGTGAAATTAAATGATGCCATATAAGTGAATTGTGGTTTATGTTACACATATGTTTTTTTTTGCATATCTTATAGAACCAAGAAACTGCAAAGACCTGTTCAAAAACGGAGACACAATATCGGGATTTAAAGTTTTTAATCCCACTTACCCCACAGGTAAATACACATTTTACAATTATTTTTAGATTCATTTTCGAAAATTAAGGGTATGAACTACGCTAAGAAGTTTTTAATTAGTTTGTCTTTACCTGCTGCATGTGTGCATATCATTAATGGATTGGATGTATAAACATGTTACTGGGTTGAAGATTCTAAAGCTGAGTTTGAAAACCAGTCTCAAATCTCAAGCATCTGATTGGCTGAAATGGCGACCAGTCGCCATTTCAGCCAATCAGATGTTTGAGATTTGAGACTGGTTTCCATGCTCAGCTTTATAACCTTATGCACTGTTTGCTGATGTAAACATTGAATTGCGCTCAATCCGAGGCTTGGCGGCGCGGGCAGTAATATGCATTTCCATAACTGTCCATAAATAGGCTCGATCTTACCGAGCCTGTAATATATTCACATTTGTTGAACTCGGTGGCGTAGGCAGTTATATGCATTTCCATAACTGTCCATAAATAGGCTCGATCTTACCGAGCCTGTAATATATTCACATTTGTTGAACTCGGTGGCGCGGGCTGTAATATGCAATTCCATAACTGTCCATAAATAGGCTCGATCTTACCGAGCCTGTAATATATTCATATTTGTCGGGCTCGGTGGCTTTAAACGTATTCTTTTCATCTATTCAAATATTCGTGTTAATGCTTACCAAGTAATTGTTCATTACTGTTTATCTTGTTTCAGCTGTTGTCGAACTTATATCAAGAAATGCTAACAACCTAATCCTATTTAGCATAACCGTGGCATTATCTTTTTATTCATACTTAAATTCTCATGATTTTCTTCAGGGTATGAAAACAGTTTGATTATTCAAAATACGCGTGAAGCGGGCTTCACACACTTCAAACAACCCGTTCCCAATACCCAAATAAAACATTCAAATATCGATTCAATGCTTCAATAAGCAACAATTTTGCGCCATTTCATAGGATGTTTCTCTGAATTAAATATTGTATTAAAAGCAGAAAATTAACACGTTTTTATTTACTGAACAGAAACTACGGAACTCCGAGCATATTGTTTGATGGATTTTCAAGGCGGTGGCTGGACGGTATTGCAGAGCCGAGTATCGAACACCAGCTTCTACCGTGGCTGGCAGGAGTACCGGGACGGGTTCGGTGACGATGTCAACTTCTGGCTGGGCCTTCAGAACATACGTCTTCTCACTGTCCAAGGTTGAAAATAATACGAATTTAGTTTTTTTAAAATGTTGCTTTTACTTTTTCAAGTAAGCTTAACGATAAATAAATTGAAAGCACTTGTTCGTTCAGAATAAAAAATATATATTTACCAAATAATCAAGATACCTTTGATGTGATCTTAAAAATAGATGGTTGTTTTAATTTTATCTTAATGTTCAAATAAAAACATACAATAAAGTCTAATTCATAGCAGTAATAGCAAAAGGGTGCAAAGTTAGTACCAACAGGATTTCATATAATTTATTTTATCAAATGGATGCCCAAAATCTAGCATTAATTTTATCCAGTAAGAATAGATGAAATCTTATCAAGTCCAAAGATTGTTGTGCTAATAAGAACGTCCTTTAAACTGCTCTGTTTTCATAATAACACTAAATGTAATAAGAAATTGTTATTTTATTTTTTCTTGCAAACGTTTTGTCAAAACTTGCGATCTTAACATTTAATTAAATTATGAGATAGTTAAGTGTACAATGTAAACAAATCGTATGTTGACAATAAAATGCCCCTTAATTGTCGGTATTGACTAGTAGGTGAAGTCTAAATTAAAGAACGACAAGAGCGAAATGTTAATTGTTGCATTAATGCTGGTGTTTGTAGTGGACCAAAATAGAATGTCGCTTGTGTCGTAAACTGTTTCGCAATACTTTATAACATGTTTTGTGATGGCCGTATGAATTGATGTTAAAAACATCGATAGTTTATTGGTTGCATACGAACTAAAGCTGGCAATAAATTTTGCGTTAGCGTTTAATTTGTGCATCTTTTGTATTCCTGTCAGATTTTTTGGATAAACTGCAGCATTTTGGCCTACAAATCTCACTGAATAAAATATATATTATAGGGGTTTATGAGCTCCTTATATACATGGAGACGGAGACCAACGCAACAGCCATCGCCAAGTATTCGGTATGTATATGAGTGCAGTACAAAGCAGACCGCCAAGTATTCGGTATGTATAGGAGAGCAGTACAAAGCAGACCGCCAAGTATTCAGTATGTATAGGAGAGCAGTACAAAGCAGACCGCCAAGTATTCGGTATGTATATGAGTGCAGTACAGAGCAGACCGCCAAGTATTCGGTATGTATATGGGTGCAGTACAGAGCAGACCGCCAAGTATTCGGTATGTATAGGAGAGCAGTACAGAGCAGACCGCCAAGTATTCGGTATGTATAGGAGAGCAGTACAGAGCAGACCGCCAAGTATTCGGTATGTATATGAGTGCAGTACAGAGCAGACCGCCAAGTATTCGGTATGTATATGAGTGCAGTACAAAGCAGACCGCCAAGTATACGGTATGTATAGGAGAGCAGTACAGAGCAGACCGCCAAGTATTCGGTATGTATATGAGTGCAGTACAGAGCAGACCGCCAAGTATTCGGTATGTATATGAGTGCAGTACAGAGCAGACCGCCAAGTATTCGGTAGGTATAGGAGAGCAGTACAGAGCAGACCGCCAAGTATTCGGTATGTATAGGAGAGCAGTACAGAGCAGACCGCCAAGTATTCGGTATGTATATGAGTGCAGTACAGAGCAGACCGCCAAGTATTCGGTATGTATAGGAGTGCAGTACAGAGCAGACCGCCAAGTATTCCGTAGGTATAGGAGAGCAGTACAGAGCAGACCGCCAAGTATTCGGTATGTATAGGAGAGCAGTACAGAGCAGACCGCCAAGTATTCGGTATGTGTAGGAGAGCAGTACAGAGCAGACCGCCAAGTATTCGGTATGTATAGGAGAGCAGTACAGAGCAGACCGCCAAGTATTCGGTATGTATAGGAGAGCAGTACAGAGCAGACTGCCAAGTATTCGGTATGTGCAGACCGCCAAGTATGTGGTATGTATATGAGCAGTACAGAGCGTAACTCAAACTTTACTCGTTTTACCTTCTTCATTTGGACAGTGCCCCAGTTAGCTTAGTCGGTAACCTGTTAGGATTGCATGACATGTTCTTCCTACTACTAAAACTCACCTGGGGGGTGGGGCAAATAATCGCGCACAACCATCACCGCTGGTGAAGCGAGAAAATTGTTCTGCAAACTTCCGGGGACGGTTGTGCGCGATTCCCCCTCCACCCCCGTGCAATTACTACTACTTTTCTTCTTCTTTTCGTCTTCTTTTACAACAACAACTACTAATTATGTTTTTTTTTCTTAACTCGACAATCGGAATAATAACAATTAGAATAAATTATTAAAGTGTGGAGGACTCAGAAATCGGGTATATTTTCTTTATAGATTTAATTTTCTTCATACTTTCTTTATATTTCTTTATGAACTTTGCAACTTTATAAATGCAAATGCAAGTTTGAAATCCACCGATATCGGCAAGTTCTAACTATATTTCTTACAAACTAAGACACAACTGAGCTCCTGTTGCGATTTGCAAGTGACGCATATATTGTGATGACATCGTTGGAAACTTGGTAACAATAATTATGATGTATTCAACAATATGATGTATTCAGTACAAAAACGATTTTTGAGTGACGCATAAAGATGAGGTAAAGGTTGGGGAGTGTCCTGTAACATAAAACATCAAATACACGTATCAATAAGAAACATCTTCCATTGATCGTACATGACACATAATTCTAGTCTTAACTTAAGACTACTTTACTCGGCACAATAAACTTTCAAAGTACATGTACACAATGAATAAGATTTCAGCACATATTAAATGATATTTGGGGCAATATTCGAGCACGGTGCAGTCTACTTCTAACTCTAAACATGAGCCCTGACATTTGTCAAATCCCAATTGTAGTGACGGGTCTAGACAGGTACCACGGTCAATACCGGATAGTATGGTACGGAACGGGATATCAGGTAAATAGCCAGATTTTGCGGGTCCTACACGTAATAGCGCGGGGCATTCAAGACGACATCCATCTTGTAAGTAGCACGCCTTCATGGTAAGCTCCCCGACCCGCTCCCTTCCCTGGCCATTTATCGAGGGTTTTAGGATAGGTAAGATCGAGAGATACTTCCCAATCAACACAATACTGCTCTTTTGAAGTTTTGATTGTATATTTGTCATAGGAACGCCGGCCGGCCACGTAAAACCCCTCCCTTAATAATCATGATTTAGAAAGAGGAATCGTGTTTCTATAACAATGCACAAATCGCATATTAAATGTGATTCTCGGAACGTTCCTCAAAATACCGGAACTACAGAACCTGTACTGTGATGCTTGAATACATTACGTCTTCTATTATATTATATCAAATAAATATATGTATACACTTTTTATATCAGGGTTGAAGGTTATAAAGCTGAGATTGGAAACCAGTCTCAAATCTCAAGCATCTGATTGGCTGAAATGGCGACCAGTCGCCATTTCAGCCAATCAGATGCTTGAGATTTGAGACTGGTTTCCATGCTCAGTTTTATAACCTTGGGCACAGAAATCTCTGCCCGTTTGTCAATGTCTTTTACCACTAGATGTCATGCCTAATTTCCAGTAAGCTCCTTACAACAAAGTACAGTGAAACCTGCATTAGCAGCCACCTGCGAATAGCAACCACCTGACTGAAACAGCCAGTTTGAATATGACCTAAACTGACATTTTGTTCTATTTTTTACTGTCTTTAACAGCCACCTGTCTTCAGCAGCCACTTTTTGTCACTCCGATGGGTGGCTGCTAAAGACAGGGTTGACTGTATATGAATCCATTTACTGGCATACAGAATGTTCACTGGCATTCAGAATGTACACCTTTGCAGAATTTCTATATCGGGGATGAATCAGCGAAATACAAACTGTCGGTTGTAGGCTACAGCTACGATGCCAACTACGTGAATCCGGGGGACAAGTTAAGCATGGACTCGGGTATGATGTTCACCACCATGGACAGGGATAACGATAAGTGGGCGCCTGGCTCCTGTGCCCAAAGTCATTCGGTATACATACCTTATAAAAACAGCAACCTCGTTGTTTAAATCTATATAATATTTAAAATTCAACTATTTATATATAGATGTATGTAAGGTTAGGTTTATCTATCTTAAATGTTTCATCTCAAAATGAAATGGTATTTTATTCGGAAAGATACAACATAATGTCGAATCTAAACAATAGAAAGAATAAAATATATGAATAGATATAATAAAGGCATTTTAAGTCTAGAACTACACCACTGACCATTTATGAACTTCAGCGCGATGTTAGCGTTGTGGAATGATATAAAGTTGCTTTTATATCACGTGTGATTATCACTTTATTACCTAATTACGGCTCACGGATTATCCCTGGAATAATAGAATATCCACAATAACTGAATTTCACTTGAATAATTTTATTAAACAACCAAAGTTTGAATGTCAATACAATACAATATAATAAACTGTGCACACGAGTGCATGTTAAGCATAATTTTAATAGTTCATTATTTATTTGGGGGAATATTATTTATTTAAATAGAACGGGGAATGATTTGGTAGATCAACATACTTGGGCTGTGAAAGGTAACTGAATCCAGTTACAAAATTATATGCTTAACTTGCACTTTACAATCATACACATTTAAAGCCATAAAATACAATTTTAATGTTTGATCTTTAAATTGAAATATTTGTTTAATTCAATCAATATTTTATTACAAGATGAAATTAAAGACGATAAAAACAATATATGTTTTAATTTGTAAATGTTATTAAACAAAATATAATTCTTAATCTTTAAAATGTCAATCTTTAACCAAAATTTAGGAAACATAATTTTAACATAGAATAGAATAACTGAGTATTAATGTTAACATACCTGGAATAATAGAATATCCACAATAACTGAATTTCACTTGATGAGTTTTATTAAACAACCAAAGTTTGAATGTAACTGGTTGTGTTTGTATTTCCATTTATTTATCGTCGCTACCGGTTGCCCATATGAGCGACGCCTCCAGAAGAGTGTTAGTCATTTTAGGTTTTTGGAGGATAGTGCAAGATACAGAGGACTCTCCAATTCCAGAATCGTCCCTGGTTCTTTTAAGTGCCCGGTGTATAGCACCACTACACTGGACCTCGGTTTTAAGTCCCATCCGAACGACTATATTAGTTATTTTAGTTGGAGAAGCGGGGGATCGAACCAGCGATCACTGGACTCAGAGGCAGACACGCTAACCACTGAGCTAATTATCCGCTGTAAGTGGTTAAGAAATTCAGTGCTTTTTATTGTGGACAGTTCCAGTAGGGTAAACATGTGACTGCAGGGTGAGAAGTGTCATAAATATAAAAAGACAATGCTAAAAAGATGGGTAAATAAGATAATAATTAAAAGTCTTTGAAGTGAGAAACCTAAATGCAATTAAGATTGACATGTCATAATCAAAGTAGGAAGTGTCAGTCAAGTTGAAGGTTTAAAATGCAATTAATATTGAAATGACAATTTATCTGATTAACCCATAATATCTTTCATGAATTTTTGAAGATGATAATTTTCTGCAAGTTACAAAGTTGCAAAATAAAAAAATAAAATAAAAGATTACAAACAAAAATAAGAAAATCATGAAATGCATAACATTATTATAAAATAGTACATGATGTATTACATAAATTCTTTATAATGTTATGCAAGAAATTTTTACTACATAATAGGAACATAAAGTAAATAAGGCATTTCAGAAAATAAATTTAGAAAACACTGCGTCTACATAACAATTTCCATAATACATGTAACATAATATTTAATTTCGACACACAACCGATAAATTATTAATTTCTAGGCAAGTGACTCTGAGTTGTAGTGTTTCTACAAGTTACAAGTCTAAAACTGATCACGGATTAGTAGACAGGCACGTGATACAGTAGACAAGCACGTGATATAGCAGACAGGCAAGTGATATAGTAGACAGGCGCGTGATACAGTAGACACAACTAGACAGGCACGTGATACAGTAGACAGGCATGTGATACAGTAGACAGGCAAGTGATACAGTAGACAGGCAAGTGATACAGTAGACAGGCAAGTGATACAGTAGACAGGCACGTGATACAGTAGACATGCACGTGATACAGTAGATAGGCACGCGATACAGTAGTCAGGCGTGTGATACAGTAGACAGGCGCGTGATACAATAGACAGGCACGTGATACAGTAGACAGGCACGTGATACAGTAGACAGGCGCGTGATACAGTAGACAGACACGTGATACAGTAGACAGGCACGTGATACAGTAGACAGGCACGTGATACAGTAGACAGGCACGTGATACAGTAGACAGGCGCGTGATAAAGTAAACAGGCACGTGATACATTAGACAGGCAAGTTTTACATTAGACAGGCAAGTGATACAGTTAACAGGCACGTGATACAGCAGACATGCACGTGATAGAGTAGACAGGCACGTGATACAGTAGACAGACACGTGATACAGTAGACAGGCACGTGATTCTCTATGTATACAACAAAGAGTGATCATATGACATTTATTTGTAAATTTTAACAGTTTTGCATTGAACAAGGAAACATGTCGATTTCAAAATTCAAAATAATGTTGCTGATTTAACATATTTCCATTAAATTGAGCCTTACGTGACTGTCACGTGACTTTTAAATTAACGACAACGTACTATACATATTATTTCATGAATTTGATAACGACCACAGTGAGGTTTGTTATATTTTCAGTCTGCCTGGTGGTATTCAGCCTGCTATGAGACTGATCTGAATCTTCCCTTCGGACGAATGTTTTGGCGAGACTTTTCAAACAAGATTGTTCTGTCCAGGATGATGATCCGTCCGAGGTTTTGATGCCAATATGAAAACTTCATCTGCAAAAAATGAACGTTTTACACGTCGCTTTGTGCATTTGGCACAAATACGGATCATTTTTCACGAATCAAACACAGCGTATAAGACATGGAAAGAAAGATAATTTTATTCTCTACACAACAAATCTTACAGAATTATTATCGCATTACAGACAATAAAGTTATATGCAAATAAGTTATCGGCTTGATGATTCCAGAAGAACGCCGCTAGGGGGCGCGATTACGGTGACTGACGTGAGTTCATCCACATTCATCCCCATTGCGGATGTTAAAACAATAACAAAAGGTGTGGCTTAAGGTAAAGCAACCTGAATGCGTGATTAAAAATTAACAACGTTCTGTCCATTATACTTTCCGCGCTACTTCTCAACGAAGATATCCGAGTCGCCGCGCATCGTGTTTGAAGTTTTGGTTCCAAGCAAAAATCTAAATGAAATCAAATTTTGTAGTAAATATTTTATTTCACATCTGTTTGTGTGATACTGTGAACACACCTGTCAACCGGCAGAGCCAGGAGCGGTCTGCACATCCAGGCGCAGACACTGTAAGTTTTTTCGTACTTGATAGCGGTCTAAGGTATTATCATTTTCGCAAGTTTCTTCCATATTTAAATCTATTATCCCTTCTACCACTTAATAACTCAACGAATATGTGCAGAATTCATTTGGCTTTTAAAAACAGCCGGTATTTCTTTCCAAGGGTTAATAAAAATTAGCGAAAATGATAATTTCTGACTCCGCTATCAAGTATGAAAAAAATTACCCTGTCTGCGCCTGGATGTGCCGTCCTCTCCTGACTCTGTCGGTTGACGGGTGTGGTGAACTGACTACCATTGTATACTTGTGTATTTTTTTCGAGTGTGTAAAATTTTGCACATCAATATGAAGTTGTTTTTTTTTTGTCAAATCTTCCCGAATAATACATGATTCGTTTACAAGAACAACGCTTGATTTATATTGTAGTAGTTTTAAGCATTTCAATAAATTCTTATTTTGAGAGACTGTACCTTCATTTTTATTTTTTTTCGAATGCATTTGTTGTAAGTAATTCAGTCCAAGCGATTCACTATTTACGTCATATAAATATGTGAAAAAGACCTGACTAAAATTTTCCAGAACTTAAAATTTTGAAACAACAGTTCCTATATACATGTACAATGTAGCACCGAGCCAAACAAACACCCAGGCTGTGTAACCCGGATAAGTTTGCAAGCTCGAGCAGCAGGTTGTCAGAACTTTATAGGGGAGATACCAATGACGTATTTTCGGTAAATCCACAGAGTAAATACCAACATGTTTTTATTTTCCCGATATATCCAATGCAGAGTTTTTATGGGCAAATGTTGCTTTATCTGGGAAACCACGCTGGTGTGTTGGCCAGGGCCGGCCTAAGCCGATGGACTTAATTTCCGGGACTCATAAAGTGGTACCGATCGTTTGAACATCGTTTCCCATAAGCTATTTGTGTAATATAAAATTAATAATGCTTTGTAATACATTTACATTTGGGGTAAAATCCATTTTTGTTCTGATATCTTTCAATCCAAGCTGTTATTTTGCCAAAGACTGAATTGCATTTCTATGATGCAATCGTCGGCGTGTTAAGGGAACTACGGCTTTTGCAGTTTTTCGGTAAATGTACGCTGTTATCCTCTCTGTTTCGCATTTGCTCTATCTGCACAACCTTGGTCGATTTTTTCACTGTCCTGTAAACTCGCAGAATGTCCTACCAATCACTCTGTAGGAATAGATTTCAAAAGTAAAGTGCTCTCCTGTGCTTATGAAGCCCAGACGATCAGATCGCTACTCGGGATTCTTCAGGATGTGATGTGCTCTGCTTTAGACACTGTTATTGTAAAAGAATAAAGAATTTTTATTCCGAATTTCAAGTTTTAGTAAAACAAAACGCGAAAACATGTATATGCACAAATGTTAATTGGTTTACAGCATCATTATCGACAGTTCGTTCCCAATGTATGCCTAATGAATACTGAGGTGAAAAAATATACAAGAAATATTACACGACAGACGCGTGCTCAAGTAACGCGGAGAAATAAGTTATTATAAATCGAGCATACTGAATTATTAGGTCAAAATAAATAATAAAGAAATATGCAGATCGAACCAACATTTTACTATTTGCATTTTTTCCTTTTTTGGGATAAACACCAAAAGTCACTCGGCTAGTGGATCTTTCGATAACTTCTATACACTCTATGTAGTTAATAACAACCATTAGAACAGTAGTTTTTGTTACGCTGCGTCATAGTTACCAATTAACTATACCATCACTTAAAAATTCGGTCAATTAAAATTCATGCCATAATCACTATAAAGACAATCAAATCAAATATTGTTCTTGCATTAATTTTCGTGGCCACAGAATTGTGTGGTTGTCGGTAACATGGAATTGTCCTGGATACTTAAATTAACAGTTTTCTATTGATTAAAATTGCTTTTATTTACAATTCTGTATTTCATTCAAATGTTAAAGTCGTAGATTGACCTTCCCGCAAATTCCACGAAGATTTCATTTGTTTCATATCATGAGCAACATATGTGAGCAGTGTGGAGCGTCGTTCAATATACGTTCCGCAATGCGTGTTCATAGCAAGGTAATTCACCGGAATTAACAAAATGCATACGGTTTTAACAGATCAATCGAGTATTATGTATGTTTATTTTGTTATAATACTTAATATTTGTGTATGCGTACTTGAAGAAGTAAAATGTACACACACAGTTGTACAATTCCGACATCTTTTTATGTTTTTATGCTTACATCATAATATTACAAATGTATATATAAAGGTCCATAAATAAGCGAACAATGATATTTAAGGACGTGAACAAAGCAAGGTCTGTTTTATGTTGCAATGGTCACAAACTCTTTGTAGTGAGGAACGAATATACAATTATAAACAAAATATATGCCTTTTAACGTTTAATCAGGAAGAACTAACCATTCCTAGGTGAATACAGTGTGATCGTCGGCGATGCTTCTTACGGGACTCGATCCCATTGGTATCTAATTAAGAATATAAAACACATGGAACCTAAATACTGTCAATTATGTGTTTTCAACTTGATGAAAGAGCTATTTCCAGGTAATTTCAAAATATGAAACAATCTGTGTTGGTCTCCTTAATATCTAATGGTTAAGTTTAATTAAAAATATTTTTACAATCTGATTTTTGTACCAGCTAAAATAATTAAATAAAAAAAAATACGCAAGCCGGGAGATTTTTCGTTTGCCGGTTACAACTGAACAAGCCAGAGGAGCGGATCAAAACAATACATGTTTGAAGCCGGAATTTGATATGGAGGAGTCTCCTAAATGTTACATTTTATTTCTTTAATTGATTACGTGTCGGACATGTGTTTATATGGTCATATTAGTCAGGGACATACGAAGGCAATGTTTTATGTTTAGTTGGAGAAAAAAGTCAACTGCACTTTATCATTTATTTTTCAGAACTGCACTTTACCATAAGGGATATTTGCTAATTGTGCTGCGAAATAGTGTTTTGTTTGACAAAAAAATGTCTTGGGACATGAAATTGAAAAAGGAATTCAATTTTTGGTGTGATTACAGACAAAACTACCTTTTTTGGCAAAAACATACAAAATGACAAATTTCCCTGCACTTTACCCTAAACATTCTTGCCTATTTCTCGCCGATTCAGTTTCCATGACCTCTGGTTCCATTAAGAGTTTATATTCCATCTAAGTACCAAAACATTCGGAAAAATGTGTAGCAGGTTCATAGCTATATCTCAATTTTTCGAGTTATTTATTTAATGAATAAAAGTAAAAAACTTACCAATGTTCATCCAAGATGGCGGATTTTTGTTTACAAAATGCATGGTAAGGTGCAGTTTGATTACCCACTCTGATTTAACTAAGTGTGAAGGCTGTGTTTTCTGAATGTGGCTATTCCCCATAAGCATAATTCCCTTTATTTAAATATCCGGATGCCAAATTCGATCCAGATATTCGATTATCCCAACGGATAATTAGATATTTGGATATCTGTTGACATCCTCGTTTTTTTTTATTACGCCTAACATCAAAGACAATTTGCACATTTCAAACAACACTTACTTCAGGACTTAACTTCTCTATTCTTTGTAGCATCAGATTATCAGTTATGTCGCGAAGTATCCGTTGGCAGTTTGCTGTCCAATCTTGAAGTTTCTGTCCACCGGTAACGCCCGCCAGCTCTACAGTAAGTTCAACATAGGGGGATGATTTCTCCACCCATTTTACACGTGCGTTATTACTTTTCAATCGCTGATCTAAAATAGGTCTGTACTTGTTTGATCTATAGAGAAACCTGAATTATAAATGATAATTAAATCAAGAAAGTATTGCGTACAGTCAAACCTATATAAGCAGCAACCAAAGGAAGTGACAAAGGTGTCTGCTTAATACAAGTAAATACAGGTAAAAATTAGAACAAAATGTCAGTTAAGGACAAATTCAAACTCGTGATATGGCTAAACAATTTTGGCAATAGGCTTAAGCCCCTGGATTGGTCTTTAAAACCGCGGAACCAGAGTCGTATCTGTAAGCAGCGGGGTATTACGTTTGCCGGAGCACTGAGACATAAGCACAGTTCCAGTGGCTGTTATTAGCCCCGAGTCAAAGTTGGGTCCTGTAACAGGAGTCTTTAATTTATTCCGGGGCGGGTGTGGAGGGGGCGTGAGTCCGGATATAGGGGGATAAGCCTTGGGCCAATTTAATAATCTACTATTCTTAAGTTTTTATTGAACAGTACCACAATTACAGTAAAAAGACAGTTAAACTATTACCCGCGTATGCTGTTGTCTAACTCCTCAAACACTAACTGACCGGGTAACGTCGTGGAAATGTTTCCTTGTTCGTCTGAATGCTCAGCAGTCTCGGCATTACTGATGACTTGGTGTTTATATCCCCCGGATGTTTGCGCTACACCTGTATAACAAATAGAATATAGAATACTCAGATTGCCAGTTGAAGTGGTACGGTTAGTGGAATCGGAGTGACGGATTAGGTCAGTGGTGTGGGGGTACATTGCATAAATGTGTAGGGCCATGGCGTATCGATGGCATATGAAATTGCTTCACAAGTACTGGTTGCCAAGTTAAACTTAAATTTTAGCGAAATGTGTTCCTTTCTCAAATACATTCATGAAAATAAAAGATGTATGAAAAACGTAGCATTTTTTCTAAGTCATGTTTAAAATATAGTCTTAGCTTAGTTGTTGAATACGGTATGTTACCTAGGTTCGGAGTTCCGATTGCTTATTTGTTGTCTATGATATGCTTGAAATCTCTGTCGGGCTTGAAGAAAACATTTTCTACATCGGCTTTGGTTTTGACTTCCGATGCACGAGATGCTATCGTCGAAATCCTTGGTTTAACACTTATAATATTTACAAAGAGTCCGCTTTCTGTGTATGTTTCGGTATTCAGCAACCCTTTAATGTCTTTTATTTCAGTTCTGATATCTTCATTTGTTGCATTTAGAACGCTGAAGAGCGCGACGGTTTCATTTTCTTTTTGTTTTAATTCCTCTAAAATTTGAGCAACTTTGTCCTCTATTGCCTTTCTGAATGTTCCGATTTCTGTTCTTGCTCCGTCAATAGTTTCTTTATACTTCTCTTCAGCTCTACGGAGTTTTGCGGAATTTTCAATGGTAGATAACTCTATGTCGTCGACTTCAGAATCAGATTGAGTTGTTCCCCCTTCTTCACATTTATGGCCAAATCTTTGATATACTCTATGGTACAACCATTATGCGTCATCACCATGCATTCTCCACACCCGACTTCAATGTGTTGCTTGCAGTAAAATTTCACAGTTTCGTTGTGAACGGCGCACAGTTCTACATTTTTCTTGAGTTTGACATCAGACTTCACGACATCAACAAATACATGATGTTTACAAAACTTTCCTTTCAAATGGTGTTTGAAACACGCCCGGCACATGTACTGTTCACATTCCCTGCATAGTCCTTCAGACTCTACTGTTTTCCCGTCTTCCTCACATGGCTCACAATGTTCATGCACTTTTTCCAAAACTTTAACTCTACCGTCTACCTCCATATTAACCGATCAATGTGGTTTATTTCAAAACGAAAGAGGAAGTTATAAACATTTGTTATTGTATGTATAAGCAGCCATTGATTTAAATGGGTTAAAATTAAATTATTGTCAGAAATTCCTCTACATTTTTACATCCCGTTGGACTATTATATCCCGTTGGATTTGAGGCAACATAGACATGGTTTCAAAGACAATTATCTGTTCTTGCAATGACGTCTTCCATAGCACATTAATGTGTAATGAGCTTAATAATTAATCAACATTGAAATAGCAGTGATCGTCAGATAAGATTAGTTTCTAAAAATAGCACCGACTGATAAGCCGTTGAGAAAGGTAGTACAAACAATCGATGCTGTACTACCATCAACAGTGCATACACAATGACGGAAAACAAACCAAGTGTTTAAGAAAAAATCAGACTCAGAAAAAGAACAATTCAGCATTGTTGTTATGGACAAAATGATTGTGTCAGTAGATATGCTAATTGACCGCATATGCAAGGAATAAATTGGATTTATGAAAATGAAAATATCTAATCATTTCTGAGAGAGCTATACATTTTAGGTATACATCGTAATCCAGTGTTTATTATTTAAAGACTTAGTACCCGGGGCTTAAGCAGCGTGGACAGTTATATTTATTCCCAATCAATCAACCCGAGACTGCAATATTTTGATTTATGTCGTGTTTTGCGGCTTTCAAAGTATCTATTTTATCAATTTATTTACATATCCCACAGCTTGCTGTTTTTTGTACACTAGCTACTAGTCTGGTAATAAGTTTGCTTGTCTTTTTTATATTTTTTTCATGCTTTGACAAAATGTTTATTAAAGCCGGTCTATTTTCTTTCCTATTGCATAGAGAGAGATGCTGTATTATCAGTTCACAGAGGGATGTAGACTTCCTAAGGATTTAAAGTTGGTTATTTAAGAAAATAAAATAATTAATCGCCTAAATTCCATGCTTATTGTACACAAAATGTGCAAATTTTTTTTAACCCATGATATTGTTCTTGACATAATCACTATTGTAGACTCACATAATTTTTGGACACCATGCTTAAAATCCATATGAACTGTGGTTCGTAATGCCTGCCTCGGAGCTCTATTAACTGCAATTAACCGAAATTTAACGCTTTACTTGGTGGATTTTTCATCCCTTGTGCAACTAGTTTAGATCCACATCAACCAGAACACGAGATCAGGGTCTACAATAGTGCTTTTGATAGATTATCATGGGCATCACGGAGTTAATGGCTAGAAAGCTTTGATTATGAAAGGGACCAAATGTAGAATACCAGAATCCAATCTATTTCAACATTTTATTAATTTAATAAGGAAGATCTATTACAGCATTTAGCGTTTATACATCTATTTCATAAATACAGAGAATGTTCTTCCATTGTAAGTTTTCTGACCATTTCCAGCGTACACTTGTTTACTATCTGCCTTTATTGTTAAGAGTTGCTTGTACTACCTTTGGCTTTTTGTCAATCTCACTACAAACAGATCTAACAAAATGTTAGATCTGATGACGGCCCGCAGACACCGTACGTAAGTAATAGCGGTTTTCCCAATTACTATTTTTAGAAACTGTCAACAAAGGAATCACGATTTATTACGCTCGCAAAATGATCTGAAGATTTCATTACATTAGAAATGAATGCAATACGACTTAAACACATATATCTCCAGTAAATTATGTCTTACGAAAGCTGTCGACACTTCCCACGGTTCAAAATATTATTTCTACTTTCACTTTTGCGATTTTGTAGGCGACAATCTGATTGGTTCAAAGGGTTAGTGATAAAAACACGTTTTAGTTACTCGTCGTCAGATCCTGATAGCGTAGCGTTTTTCAGGAAATGATTTTAATCAGATTGGCTTTTTGTATACCACGTGGTGCGCAAACCACGTGATGATGACGTTATCGCCGATCACTGCTATTGTAGGCAAAATGCCAACTAAATCACTCAATAAAATTTATGGTCTTGCTTGTTGTCGAACTTTAAGATGTCTGCTTTTCGTGAATTTGATTATTTTATTCTTACTCAGATGCATATAAAACCACATGTACTTCTGAAAGTCGTCAGTACAGTTTGGGAGACTGCCGTTAAATGTTGTGATAATAAGACATACAGACATGCATAAGATCCCCGCAAACACTTTAAAAAAACAAGCAAATAATGTTAAAAATCCAGTTTATTTCAATAGTCGTAAATCTCCATAAACAGCCCAATTAACTGTGACATTGTAGCTGCGCGGCGTACTGTATGTAAACCTTAAAGTAAGGGTCATTTTAAAAAAGGAAAGCCGTGTCATCAAATCCAACATCAACCGATCAGCTGCCTAGGATGATCTTGGCAACTCCTCTAGGCATATTGTTTCATACTTTCCATCATCAGAATTGCAGGTCGAGAGTTGCACATCTGTGCTGTCTTATCAGGATCTACGCTGTTCGGGTTTTTAAATTATTATTATTTCTGACATAGAAGCAAACTGTTTA
Organism: Corbicula japonica; assembly: GCA_038501625.1. Lineage (NCBI taxonomy): Eukaryota > Metazoa > Mollusca > Bivalvia > Venerida > Cyrenidae > Corbicula > Corbicula japonica. The sequence goes on from JAZAYU010000169.1 coordinate 251,299, forward strand.
AATTCTGATTAGACGGCATATTAGATGTGCTAGCTGATTTGGATCTTCGCTGTGAAAACATGTTATAAACTCATATATGAATATGGAGTGAAGGGTAAGAGTAGTGTATTCATCACAACTCGTTACTCTTCCATTACGAGAACTAACAAACTTCCACGTCACTGTAAAATTACATAACTGTGTACAATGTTTTGAGATTCTTTTATTTGTTTACATCTTTAAATTACAAAAGTTATTATTCGACAACGGTAATTTAGCAATGTTTACATTGGCGTGTTTACATTGACGTTACATGAAAACAATGAAATAATATTTTAATCTTTGTTAACAACAAAGCGTAAAGCTCCCAATACTTTTCCCAATAGCCGAGTGGTCTAAGACGCAGTCTTGTAAACACTTTAGAATGCAATGGTTGAAACGTTGTTAACGGTCGTAGGTTCGAAACATGTTTTTTTGTTTACATTTTTTAAATATTTTTACACAATAATTATTTCCGCGATAAAATTAACTGAAGCAAAATACATATAATATTTTGAGATGACTGCAGTAAAACTTAAAAAAATATAAAGCTTAAATATTTCCTTAAAGGCCGTGTGTCAGTGTGAATCGAACCCGTGTCGAAAAAAAAGTTAGGCCTTTGGCACTCGGACGCGTTAGCCACAGAGCTATCACGGCGATGTAATATAAAAAGGCAAAATAGTACTTTTAACGTAAATTTGCATAAACCCGTGTTTACATTCTATAAATATCGCCAATTTAGCTTGGTCGACCTATAGGTTATGAATAATACCTTTTTGGGGAAATTAAATAACAATAAAAATACTATCACACCCGTCAACCGGTAGAGCCAGGACGGCAAATCCAGGCGCAGACTCGGGTAAGTTTTTTTCATGACCTTACTTTAACTTTTTTATTTGCCCACTAGGTGAAGTTTACTTAGAGTCAGCATAAAAAACGCTAACTACAGATCTATCTAATGTTGATTTTAATGCCATGTTTTATGCAAACCATCGACGGCATCGTATAAAAAACTATTCTGGCTGGGGTATTGAAACCACCCATTTTTATCTGGCCGAAATATTAAACCAAAAGTAATTTTAGAAGTACTGTTTACATAACACCTAAGTATCGTTGTCAACGACCTTCAAATGCCGTAACTGATAAGAGCAAAGAAAGAATTTAAAGGGAGACTTTTGACAGCCGCAACACGGCACAAACAACGCTCCTGTGATACTGAAAAAGATGATAAGGCAATATTAAAAGCTAGCCGCAGCCCTGGGTTGAGCGCAAAAATATTTTCACCAAAAAACTATGCACATTAGATCCATCCAAAACGATGGTGTGCATAAAACATGGCATTAAAATCAACATTTGATAGATCTGTAGTTAGCGTTTTTAATTCTGACTCTAAGTAAACTTTACCTAGTGGGCAAATAAAAAAGGTATTTTGAAATTTGAATAAGTTAAAGTAAGGTTATTTAAGTCAATGATGTGGTTAAAATAAGACGGTGGTTTTGAAACCGTATGGCTTAAACGCGTTGTCAGAATAACAACAGAATGACACCACTGGTTGTAAAATACAAATGTATGTACTGATAAGCCCAGCCAGGCAGATGTTCTCATTAAAAAGTATAAGTCTCTTTAATAAATATCAGTGTTACAGGGTTAATCTACAATAAAAAGAAACAACAGACTGTTTCGAAGAACTATAATTGTTAGAACTATGTCATTTTCAGAAACTTTGTTAATCTCAGAAACTATGTAAACATAAAAAAATGTAAATATCAAACCATATGTCAATATAAATGAAATAAAAAGTTAATAAAACTTTGAGTTATTCTGGCTGAAAAATGTAAGTTTCTATAACTCAAAAACTCAAATACACATCTATGAAAGAAAATAAGACTGATACAAGTAATCAGGTATAGGCTCAGGAAGGCATAGTTTGCGAACGGATAACTCGCAAGCCTACCAGTAAGGATTTACTCGTAAGTTCCCATATAAAAATGGGATAAAAGCCCAGTCTATAGCATAGAAAGTAAAACGTGAAATATAAAGACTATGTCCATTTAATGACGGTCTTGTAATGTAATTTATTTCTTATCAAATTAATTGACAAATTAACTGAAGTTTTCTTTAATACCTAATTTAAATACGTATAGTAACTTATATAATCATTATGTATTGAAAGAAATTTAGAAGTTTTGATCTTAACTCTTCAGAAACAAAAGCCAGAAGAATAATGAAATCTTGTTGTTGTTACTTCCCAGTTTTATGTCCCTCCCGCCTCTTTACAAGGACATTATGGTGTGGACATACCAGCTTTCCATGGTGGAGGAAGATCCCAGGTGCTCCTCCTGAGCAATTTATAGGCACAGGCACCTGGGTAGAACCACCGACGTTCCGCAAGCTAGGTGGTTAGCTACCTCACATGAAAGATCTTGACCCTGGTAGGTCTCGAACTCACAGCGGTGAAGCAAGTGATTCTCAGACGGAAACCTTAACCGCTCGGCCACAGACTCCCCTCCACCCCATAATAATAAAAACTTAAAGGATTCTGCATTTTATAGCACTCAACTAAAACTAAGATGGTATCTTCTTTCTGAGTAAGTACATTATCAACCAATCAAAATGCTTGAAAATACCCCGTAAATAAGGTAGACAGGGCTTTACCAATATCCCTTACATCATTTTTATCTGCTTAACATAAAACGAATATGTAACATATAAAATATATCAACGATAAATATATACAACAACATCTAAAATGTAAGTATTATACAACAAATAAAGAATGTTGGTCATAATCTAAAATAACGCAGTCTCTTAGTATAGAAAGGGTTGTTTTGATGTAAACTTCCTATTCTAAAGCCATTACAAAAATTATAAAATAATACTTTAAAACGGTAACTCAATGAATATAAAGACATAAAATGCTTAGTTTAACTAGATTATGCCCTTAAACAATGTTAAGGTAAACGAAGGTTCATATCATTATAAAATGTATAAAGGAATTCCTAGGAATTCAAGTTATTTAAGTAATTCTATCAAACACTGGTCTAAAGAGTAGTACTACTAAATTATTTTTAATTCAATAAGACTGACTAAATTAAATTAGGTAACATAAATCTAAAAAAACAAGAGTTGAAGTCATAATTTACAAATAAACACACTTAAGTTAAACACTTCAGTAAAGCTTTATCTTTAATTGGTTGCCATGGTATTAAATACTGATTGGAAGATAATCAATAAAATCAAGACAAAGGTCAAATGTTATGGCTCAGTGGTTTTTGATTTAGTCAGTACACACAAAAGAAACTGAATCAATACATCAATGTCATTATGAAATGTTGGACAATATTTTACAAAATATTGCATAATCTGATGATGCTTAAAAACTGACTTTAACACACAAAGAACATTGCAAGAAATGGTTTTCATCCTCTACACAGCAATCTACATTTTTGTTTCAGCAATTTAAAGCAGAAGAAATTTAGTGATATCACGAATTAACATCAGTGCAAAAAATAAACGAACACAGACAACCTGTCAGTATAGTGTATTACATTATACCTTATATACCTCATGGTGCTACTTTTTGGTCTAAATTTTAGGTCCCAACTTATAATATTATGTAGATTTAAATTTTCTTTTATTGAAAATCTCAGTTTATTATGAAAATTATAATGAATATTTTAATCGTAAGTAGTTAAACTTTAAGCAAATTATTGTCTATTTCTAAAACCTAAACTTTCTGTTCAAACCATTTACTCAAACTCTGTCTATAAACTAACAGATACTCTTTACAGATATCATGAATCGATTTTGAAAATAATAACGACACAAGTTATAGCGAAACAGCATTTTGTAATTTTGCAATTTATGATTAGTTATCAGGTCACAGGTAAATGAAAAATGATCGTCTTCTAATAGCCTATGTCATAGAATCATTATCAAATTATCCTAACATAAGCATTCTCAATAAACATGCCATTTTTACTGTATACGATACAATACTTTTTCATCATTTAAGTACAGGTTTCAATATTAACGTTTTCAGACGTATTATTTGTTTGTTGTTTTTTTTTCGTTTTTTTTTTTGTTTTGAAATCTTTGACTTTCTTATGGATGGTAAATCTGGAAAAAATCATCAATCAGACAAAACTTACCAGCCATTGCCATGTGCTTATTCTTATTGTTGGAAGTTGGCAAGCAGTAATAAATTAATAATAACAAACCTGACAGACATTGACAAATGCTGGAGTGCTGTCTTTGTGGCTTCATTTTAACATCAAAATCCTTACAATTCGTGTGAGTAAAGTTAACGAAAAACTAAAATTAAAAAAAGGCAAAATAAATAGCCCTTTAAATGAATCGTATCTGCAGACCATATAAAATAGTCTATATCGTAAAGATCTTCTAAATTTTTCGAAACCTTTAGCAAGTGATATTTCGATTTTGTTAAAGGCCCAATAAACTTGTCAAAACGTTGTTTTTTTATTGTGAAAATTAATTAACCACGTTGACCCTTTTCAAAAGAAATTATAAATGACCAAATATTTATGTTCTCACACAATCATTGAGACCCGGTCCGTCACAGTATTTTTGTAGCCCACAAAATTACTAACCAATGTTTACAATCACTCGGCGAAAAGTTATCTTTTTTTCTGTTCGTGGGCCGTAAGAACGCGGTGACGTCATTCTGCATAATTAGCGACCTTCGCCTGCCGAGAGTTGCCGAAAATCAGCTCGGAAAGATTCGCTGTATGTTTTGTAAACAAGATAAACGATCCGCAAAACATGCTGCAAATCAATAAGATAATATCCTTTTCTTATTGTAAGGTTAATTTTTTTGTGTTATTATGCATACAGGTGAAATCTAAAATGGTTAGGTTAATAAAATATATGCTGTTTGATAAGTTTATTGGGCCTTTAATTTATCAAGCCTCTGAACAACACATGTTACATGTGAGAACATATATATGACTGCGACTGCATACACATTTAATCAGTGCTGTTATTAATTACCCCATTGGAAGGCCGTTATGCACGATACAAACATCTGTGTAAATATTGAATTACGCTCAATTCGTTCAACACGCGGCTAGTCTGAGACGTGGCAGTAATTTTTATTTCCACATTACTGCTTATGAACAGGCTCAATCAACACAAGTCTGCAATATTATGATTATATCTCGTATTCGGTGGCTTTTTAAGTTCAAATTTCATTTTTTATGTAAATTACAAAAAGATTTATCTTAACCGTCTTTAATAAAAAAAATTCTCCGCCAATTGAAATGCTTGAAATTATTATGGGTAAAATTGTCTTATCCACCACCGATACAATTCTAAGACGAACCGCAGTATGTCAATTTTATGTACGGGACGATGGCCAAACCGGCATAGATAGATTATACCAATAGCAGCCCACAAAAGACTCGCGAAGAAATGGAATGGATCTTTCCCCAACAATTTCAGGATCAAAAGAAAAACAAGCATGCCGATCAAGAGCGTTATCAAACATAAGCACAATATCATAATTACATGAATAAGTTTCCAAAAAACTAGGAGTGCAGTTGGTAGCAGTAAATATAACTTAATGCTTCCATGTGAATATACAGAAATGTCAAACTTTAGAACATAAGTACAATATATTCGCAACATTAAACCTACTGCTGTGAGTAGACTTAATTCCATCAAAAATGTCAACAACACAAATTTCCCTTGATCTTCTTCGGATCTGTAATCGGCGAATTTGCAGAGCGTGAACAGGCAAACGCAAGCCATGGCGATGGATATCTCCAATAAGTAGTTCACTATTATTCCTACACTCTGGACCTGCTTTCCAACAATCTGGACCTGCTTTCCAACAATCTGGATATTGTACTCGAATGTTTTAAGACATTTTTTGACACTCTGTTCGAGACCCCTGCACGAACGGGCTAATTGATTTGCAGATTCATTAATCGATCTGAGCGATACCTGCACTTCAGGTAAAAGTTCTTCACGAATCCTCACATTCTGTTCTTGGACGGCAGTTTCAAATGCTCTTGTTGATGTCGCAGCCCTTTGGAAAAACTTGCCGGCGGAAACGGAGACGATAGAAACACAAAATACCAAAATCCCTTGCGTAATAGACCCAAAACTCATTTTAAAGTAAATGTTCAACTGTTTTTTTAATCTGAAAAAAATATTTGATTACGTGTGTGACGCAAGAATCTCATCGAATTCTAATCTTCGAATCTTATTTTCACTGTCATGTAACATTCAAAAAAATTCAAATTTGTTCAAAGAAAGTCTTTCGATTTCGACACGAATCCAATGGCTATACAAGGCACCCTCTGATAATCCGAGGGGCGGTACAGGGTATCAACAACAATTTGTATGAATCGCATTTTTTTTAAAAACAAAATAATTGTTCAGTTAAATTGTTATACCACAAGGTAGGCAATTAGAGGCGCTTCCAGTGGATATCACATATTAGGGGAACAACAAAGTTGTCATATAATAAAAAGCCGAAATCAGTCGTCGCTCTCGCTTCAATTTTTAAATAGCCAATAAGGTCATTTATTTTTATCAATTACAGGGTCAAAGGGACACACTGGCAATAAAACCAGTAATCCTTTAATCAAGCAACAATCCTTTTCATTATATGATCCAAGTATACCAGACTATACCTTACAATATGTATACAAATTGGAAACAAAAAGCACATACAATTTCGTTGCTTAACTGGTCGCCATCTTGCGGACTGCCACAGGGTACCCACTATTTGGTACAGGGCAGCTGTTATATGACAGTGAACTTTCACATATAACATAACTGACTATATGTACGGGGATGCTTTCTTTGCTCTATAAAAAACACTGCGTCGAACTCGAGTTATGAATTTTGGAATAAGCTTGTGTTTTCCACAGTGATCATTTAAACTTTGGCACTTACTTTTTACCATTGTAAAATTCAGTCGTTTCAAACAGTCGGATTGTGAAGTAAATTTATTGTACTTTACTCAGAAAAAAATAAAAAGGTATCTACATTCTACTTGTAATTTTGTAAAAAAGAGAAAAAAAATCGAAAGACTTTCTTTAAACAAATTTGAATTTTTGTAATAATTACAAAGAAATAAAACGTTCTTGAAAATCTGCAGTGACAACTTAGTTATATTTTCCTTTGTTAGGGGTTTCGGGAAGAAGTCAATTATTCGAAAACAATGTTCACACTTATAAACATTAAATCACTTTGTCCAGTTATTCTGGTCAATAAAATCTCAGAATATTCATTAGTAAAACAACTAGTCATCGGTAAACACCGCTAGAAATTTAAACCATTGCAATTACCTACCTTTAAATTAAAAGTTCAGTGTTTTGAAATTGTTTATCAATTGTTATTCGATAAGCTGTTGCTTAGGCCTTGTTGTTAAAAATGTTCATTACTTTTTTATTTTGTTATTTTTATTATTATCATTTGTTACTCTACTGGTCTACGGGAAGAGATCTGAAACTGTTTATGAGGCTACTCTTTTTCAATGTCAAATTTTCATAACATATTCATGTTAACGTCTTTGGATAAGGCTTCTAATAATGTAATTAAAGTTTGGCGAGCTTAATATTACTGTTATGCTTTAAATTTTAGGTATTTTTGTTTTCGCAACTTATATTGTATTTCGAGTTTAAGTTAAAAAATTAACTTAAAAGTTTTCGCATTGTAATTTTCATAAAGATATTGTTGACAGATTTCATGGAAAATTTTGGCAACTTACAAAGATTGTAATCTTATCAAGTCAGTGGCTTAAACATTTATTGAACAAAGAAACTTTTAGATGTCAGACAGATAAATTATAAGATAATCCCTTTACTTAATTACTTATGCAGATTTCGGCCTTTGAAGCTATAAATGTCATCATAAGACGCGATTATGACACGCGCTTGTGGATTCGGTCAAGGGGCTGGAATTTTACAGCGCCCTCGGCATTTCGGGGTTAATTTCGATTGGTCAAAACTTTTATTATTCTTATACATTTTTGTAACAATTATTTTGATTGGTTATTAGTGGTAATGCAACAATTAAATTAGCAGTTCCTTTCCAGTAGGAATCACTTTGTATTTGGATTCCGAAAAGTTAAGAACATTAAAACAATATATTTGGAAAGGAAACTCTTTGTGTCTTTTTAGGTAAGTCGATTAAAATTCTTTATTTGTTTAAACACTTTAATTGTTGCAATAGAAACATTTTTAAGTTAAGGTAGAGTTTATAACTAAGTAAAGCTTGTTAGTGTTACATGTAAATATTAGAGTATGTTTAGTGTTTTCAAAGAAAAACAGAAAACATGATATTAAAAAAAGTTAAATAATGTTTAAAAGATAAATATGTATATAAAACTGTGAATGGTACAAAATCATTGTAGAACTAAAAGTAAGATTCAAAAGACTATAGCGCAGTAAGCGTGATTTCGGCTCTTTGGGTTTAATTCACTAATTACGTCATTTATGAATTCTCCAAAAGGAAACCAGAAAAGATAGAAAACATTTTTATTTAATTATTTGGTTATTTGTTGTTAAATTTGGAAAAGATGTAAGTAATAAAATTATTCATTTGTTTACGCATTGAAAGAAGTCAGATTTTGTACGATTCACGAATGATTTTTGATACATATCACGTAAGAATTTTCGTGTAATTTTAACGCTTGAAAATACCAGGCGTCTTATTCACCATGATTTAGATTTAAAACATTTATTGAAATTATTGTCTCTTAAAGTAATTAAAAAAACTATATAATTGAAAATTAACTTAATTGATTCAACAGATAATATACTTTATACATTTTAGAATAATCAATGTTGATTTGTATTGACATTTATGTATATTGATTTGTATGATTGATTACTTTGTATTTGGATTCCAAAAAGTTAAGAACATTAAAACAAAATATTTGGAAAGGAAACTCTTTGTGTCTTTTAGGGACAAACCAGCCGAGATCCCTTTTAGGGACAAAACCCATTTGACCCGTGCGTCATACTTGTCGCGCACAACACGTACAAAACCCATTTGACCAGTGTGGAAGATCTTGTCGCGCACAACATTACTAATGCTTCTACGTTTTTTTCAGAGAGTGATACTGTTGCTGCACACACTCTAAAATTTACAAAGTTTAGAATCAGTGTTGAGCCGAAACAGGATAAAGTACCTACTATGTATGAGTAGCATAAAAAGCACAAAAATCATTATAAAGCAAGATATATCGCTAACTCCAGTTCTTGCACAACTACGAAATTATTAGTGTTCTTAACATTTTGCCTAACAGCCATAAAATGTTAATATGTTCTGCAAAAAGGTTTTTAAATGCACTGTCATATTTCGATTTTGGTCCATTAAAACACGGTGACGTTTGAAAGAAGCTCAAATCAAATAATTATCAGGAGTTCTTTTTTCATCTTAAGATTTTCCGTATTGTATACTTCACTTCCTCATATTTAGGAGACAATAACCCCATCTTTCTCATTGTTTTTTTTTCAGATGATTCTTATAATAATTATACTTTATGGATTGTCAAGATCTGATCGAGTCACACTCATTTTTATTGACCATTATTTATGTTACATTTAGTACCTCGATTTATGAACAATTGATAGGCATAGGTACTAATTATGCACCCACTGTCGCAATTGAACTTTTGCTCCGAAACTTTCAATACAACATGCAATATATACTAACTTTATAATGACAGACAACTGAGTGCTCAAAATCATTTAGAGTACTGGGAACAACAGAATACAAATTCACATCAGTGATTAAAAAAGTAATACATGCATACCAGGAATCGCCACACTAACAAAACACAGCCTCCCCACGCAGCAAAAAGGATAGAGGAAGAGAAAGAGAGAGAGAGAGAGAGAGAGAGAGAGAGAGAGAGAGAGAGAGAGAGAGAGAGAGAGAGAGAGAGAGAGAGCATGAGTTTGATTGAGTATGACCACCAACAGCGCGTATAACTGCAATATACATTGATCTCATTGAGCTAATACAGTGCTGAATGACTCCTTTGTGGAATCTAAAGGCCATTCCTGAAGAAGCTCTTTTTCTAGTTGGCGAAAATTGCATAGTTGGACCCTCCTGTTTCGTACGCCTCTTCCAAGATAACACCTCAGATTTTCAACTTGATGAAGATCCGGAGTTCTAGAGCACCATGGTAATATTCTGACGGTGTTCACCTCAAGAAAACGTCAGGTGTTCGCCGAACGATGACACGGTGCACCATCATGCATAAACTGCATGCATCTATGTGCTTGAAGACGCGGAAGGACAACATGAACAAGGACTTGTTCCTGGTATCTTCAGAATTTAAGGTCCATTAGATTAAAACTGTTAGTTCCAAGGTTTGTCATCGCCGGGGGTGGCAATGTTGGATAAGCTCTCATTGCTTAAAAAGTGCTCCCGATGGCTTGCGTGAAATATAGACTCTGACTACCAAGTCCAGCTCCTGGCCTGCACGCGTGGCTTGTAACTAGCCCGGCGGACCTGCTACTACTAACTGGAGAAGGGGCGAAGGCGAACCTGTGGCGCCATAACCACTGCTTCGGGTAGATGGAGCTCGTTAGCCAGGGAAGGCAGTCTGTCTATGAGAAGGAAAACTCTTATTCCAAACCAAGAGAGACAACCCTTCCAAAAACACCACTGCCTTGTGGTCAGTCATTGGGTCGACAAAGGCTTTGGGAGGGGTAACCCTAATCAACCTAGAGAGTTAAAATCGGAGATGCTGGGCCATTGGCACTCTCTTACAAACCATGGCATCACATAACTACGCTATGACTACACGATCATATGGTATTCATCGATGTGGTGCTGGTTCTTTGGAATCCCTCCAGGGAGATACAGTGCCGGGCTCTGAGTCTCGACAGAGTCCACCCAAAGCTACTGGGGGTCACTCCTTCTATCATACCAAGAGGAGAACAAAGGGCTACAACAAGCCAAGGAGGAGGAAAGTCCAACAGCAACACTTCAAAATGATGCATTGGAACGCAGAAGGAGTCTTCAACAAAAAGACTGAACTACAGCAATTTCTTCATGAGAATGACATAAATGTCTGTTGCATTCAGGAAACACACCTGCAACCAGCGAAATCCTTTAAGGTCAGAGGATACCAGTGCTTCCGAAGCGACAGGGCTGGTAGAAAGAAAGGAGGCATCATGACATTAGTCAGGAACAACATCAATGCTATTCAGACTAAAACGCACATGGATGACTCGGAATTCCAAGTACTGAGCCTCAGAAAGAATGACTTTGAACTGACTCTTGTGAACATGTACTCTCCAAACGACAAAGCTCTATCCCTAGACCATATTTCAACAGAGGAAACAAACTTCATGGTTGTTGGAGACTTCAATAGTCACTCACAAAGCTGGGGATATGACCACGTGGACAGCCGTGGAGAGGAAGTGGAGACCTGGCAGGATGACAACAGGCTGAACCTCATCAATCAGCCAGAGGATCCCCTCAACTTTTTACTCCAGAAGATGGCACACAACATCAACGCCTGACCTTGCCTTCTGTACTGACGACATACTTGGACATGTCCAGAGGGAAGTCTCTGAACAGCTCGGAGGCAGTGATCATCTCGCAGTCCACCTCATATTGGACCACACTGTCTCTACGTCATCCAGCCTACCCAGATGGAACTACAAAAAGGCCGATTGGTCTCTTTTCCAGTCTGTGAGTGATGAACTCTGCAAAGACATCAGAGTTGAAGGCAGAGACATAAACAACATAGTCAGAGACTTCAATCAATGTATCCTCAAGTCAGCACAGCAGTCCATCCCTAGAGGTGCGAGGAAAGACTACAAGCCATACTGGAGTGATCAGTTAGAGGAGCTGCAAACCAAGTTCTCAGAAGCCAGACTGGAAGCCGAAAACAATCCCTCACAGGAGGCAAACCTCATCCTACAGCATGCCAAGGCCGAATTCCTCAGGCATAAGCTAGAGACCCAAAGAAAGAGCTGGAGAAACAAGACAGCTTCACTTAACCTCGAGAGAAATGGCCGTAAGTTGCGGAGGTTAACGAAACAACTGAACGACGACCAAGACAAAGCGAGAGGCCCAGTCACCTTGGACGAGGAAGGAGAGCTGTTAATGGGCAAACAAGCGGCAAATGTCTTTGCCCAAAACTACAGAGATGTCAGTGACATCCCCATCAACAGAGAACGACAGAGAGAGCCAGAAGAGAACAAAGGGACAGGAAAACAGCTAAGGGTACGTCAGAGTGCATGGACTCGCGCCTGACACTACACGAGCTACAGACAGCTCTCAGACAGCTGAAGACCAAAAATTCTCCAGGTCCAGACAGTATCACCAACGAGATGCTGTCACACTTGGGCAATACAGCAATTTGCAAACTCCTGGACATCTACAACTACAGCTGGAAACAAGGGCAGCTACCTCAGATCTGGAGAGAGGCAACAATGATCCCTATACTCAAGAAAGGGAAGGACCCAAAGAAGGCAGCCAGCTACCGTCCGATCAGCCTCACCAGCTGTGTAGTAAAGACAATGGAGAGGATTGTGAATGCACGCCTGAAATGGTACCTCGAGGCCAACGACCTGCTGGCATCTGAACAGGCTGGTTTCCGACAATTTCGTTCCACAGAAGACCAGACTACATACCTAGCACAGGAAGTCGAAGATGCCTTTCAAGAAAAGAAGGTGGTCCTTACAGCATGGATCGACCTACAGAGAGCATTCGACAAAGTCTGGACAGAAGGGCTACAAGTGAGCTCATGAGGAATGGACTTGGTGGGGCCATGCTGCAATGGATCAACTCGTATCTATTCAACAGAAGAGCCAGAGTCAGCCTGAGCCAAGCCAACAGTAGGAAGTTCCTGCTACGCCATGTTGTCCCACAGGGTCGAATCCTGTCCCCGACACTCTTCCTGGTCTTCACCAATGACCTGGTGTCTGAACTGCCAAAGGGAGTTTATGCTGCTCTCTATGCTGATGACCTGGTACTATTGTGCAGAGAAGAACACGCCCCTACAGGCACGTACAGAATGCAAGGAGCTATGGACACACTTGCAGCATGGGCCGAAGACTGGTGCGTTACGATCAACAAGGAGAAGTCGTCTACCACACTGTTCACCTTGTCAGCAAAACAGAAAGCTGGGAAGGTTATGCTGGCTGGAACACTACTGAAGGAGGAAGACGAAGCCACATACCTTGGGGTCACGTTTGATAAGCGGCAGACTTGGAAACCACACATCAACCGTGTAGTAGGGACGGCACGAAGAAAACTAGCCATGATGCGCAAACTTGCTGGAACAACCTGGGGGAGAATGAGCAAATATTGAAGACCATCTTCCAGGGCACTGTACGACCCACAATGGAATATAGCTCAGCCACAGGGTCCACAATAGCCAAGACGAACCAGCAAGCCCTAGACAAAGTACAAAATCAGGCATTGCGCATTATCACAGGGGCCACCAAGTCTACACCAATTGCCTTCACGGAGAAGCTGACTGGAATCCAACCACTTCATGAAAGAAGACAAACCAAAGTCCTTCTCCAGGAAAACAAGTACAAGTCGCTCCCAGATCACCCCATGATGAACAGGCTTGAGGGATTCACCAAGAACCGCCTTAAGCGCAACAGCGTTGTACATGAAGCAAAGAAGCTGAATAGAGAGTACGCCTCTGAACAAAACATACAGACAATTCCCTTGGGCCGAGCAGACATCACCAACCCTACAGCCAATGACCTGTCTGCAGTGAAAGTGGCACTTGCTATTCCTGGACTTGACATGGGCAAACAAGAAAATGAGACCATCCGTAGAAGTCTGACACTTGCGACTACCTACGCAGACTATCCTTTAGACAGATGGACCCATGTATATACAGATGGGTCAGCCACTAGAGCTATTAAGGATGGAGGCGCTGGTATTCATATAACATTCCGGTCAGGCCAGAAATCGGCCCATTACATTGCCACTGGGAAACACTGTAGCAACTACAGAGCAGAGACTGAAGCGCTCATGAAGGTAGTCTCTCTGATTGAAGACTCAGCAGAAGAAGAAGTAACCTCTGTAGTCTTCCTCACAGACGCAAGATCAGTTCTGGAGGCTCTGCAAAGCAACAATGTTCCTGAACTAGCACAAGCCGTGAACAAGCTTGGGTCTTCCCGCAATGTTGCCCTTCAGTGTGTACCATCTCACTGTGGAGTGTCCGGAAACGATGAGGCTGACACGCTAGCTAGGTTAGGAGCCCAGTTAAAGCAACCAGATAACCAGGAGACATACAAGGAGAAAGCCACCATCATTAAGGTTCTCACAAAGACCAGACAGGAAGCAGATGTCTACAACATGTTAAACAGACCAGAGCAGGTGGTGATGGTGAGGCTACGCTCAGGGCATAACATACTGAATGCACACATGTGTAGGAAGTATAAATTGGTGCCATCCCCAATATGTCCCTGCGGAGAAGAGGACCAGACTGCAGAGCACATCCTCCATTGATGTAAACGATACGACCAGGAACGAGAAGCAATGTGGCCACAAGGTGCAACAATCCAGCAGAAACTGTATGAAGATGTTGACGACCTACGGAGGACCACAACTTTTATCGCGGATGCTAGAGTGATCGTGTAGAGCGAACGCCAAGAAGAAGAAGAAGTTAGTCCTCTTGTGCATTGACACAACAGCCCACAGCATTATAACTGATCACACATGATAAAAAAATCTAAATCAGTTGGTATTTATTGCGTGTTTTAATGAAAGTTTTAAGACAATAGCTCATTTATCAAGCCAGTACTGACCCAGTTGTTAAGTGTACATTTTTTTGCGAAGAAACCCATTAAAAGTTTTACGTGAAACAAAGAAAAATCGAAAAAGTATTGAAGACAAATTAGCTTGATATGTGTCTATTTATTTGTATTGTATTATTTTTAAACCCGACATCATTTTGACAGATGATCGTAACGTTAGAGATGGGATATTTTAATCGTATTTTAGAGGATCCAAACACGATTTTAAATTTCTGATAAAGAGCTTATTTTCTTTTTGTGTATAAAGCATTTTCGTATTTTGATCACACAAACGCTCGAATCCACGGGACCGGCCAATTTGGTTCGAGCGATCGGTTGTTCGAGCAATCCGTGGTGTGTAGCTGGTGGTGAGCTTTGTAACTGTTATATTTAAGAATGCTGTAGCTACCTGCAATATTGTAGAATTCATTGACACTGATGTTTAACATGACTTACTCGTGAAAAAGCATATATAATTATCCAATCATTCTAATAACACGAAATTTTCGCGCCTTTGTTCGCGCCTTTGATGATTACCGATAACTGTCTGTTCGAATCAAGGGGTGTGAAAGATATTAAAACCTCACTGTCGGGACCGTGATTGGTGTTCGACGTTTCAAGTTATGGTTAGATTTACGAAAACAGTTTTTAAAACCATATTACTTAAGTTGGCAAAATTTTAATAAATTCGACTCGTTAATGGAAACACGGAAAACGAAATTTCAATTTAATTTAGGAAAATTCAAATACTACTTAGTGACTACGCATTCAGAGACTTAGTTATTACATTGAATTATTCTTTAATTATTTCAAAAAATGATCCCGCCGCTAGTATTTTTACTATGAACTTTTAGTTATATCAAGTTTTCATGTTTATCAGTTTACAAAGTATATCTGCTTATCATTAAAGTTTCTCTTTTAAGAATTCTGTTTCCAGTTTAAATAATCATTACATTACTCATATCTTGTGATTTTAAAACTTCGTGGAACGATAATTAAGGTCGATGAAATATCGAGAATGTCTTCAACATTATTTTAATTTACCATTCTTAAGTGACACTCTTTCGAACTTATTCTGTAATATTGACAAACACGATTGATTCTTCTTTTTAACCATTTTACATTCTTATTGTGATAAAAATCAATGTTGATAATGATCTCGTATTTGAATACCAAGCCACAATCGATTGAATTAAATCAGCAACTAAGGTTATAAAACGCAATAAAATCTACACTGGGGCACGACATGAGAAAATGTGTCTTCGGTTATACTTTATTGTTCTTGCATACCAGATAAGTATTTCCGCGTGATTTACCGGGTAAAGAAAATCTGTTCTTGCATAGCAGATCAGGTCAGCCGGTGTTTTCACCCGTGTAGGAAATTTCGATCCTACACCCCCATGTAGAATGAGTCACGTGAGTGACGTCACGTCTTCAAATATCTGACGTAATATATTCACATTAGTGACGTCATTTATAAAAAAAAATTGCTTAAACGTCAATATTTCAGCATAATAAAAATAAATAAGTTTGTATACTTACACAAAAATGTTATAAATAATAAAAGGTATGCAAGAAAAAGTATCTTGCATGAGAAATTCGGTAAAGATAGAAAAATCTGTCACCTCGTTCCCGCAAAAACAGTTAACCCTCAGTGACAGATTTTTCCATCTTCACCTCACACTCATGCATGATACTTATAATCTTTTCCCTAGGGAAACGATAACGTTCGCGTGCTAAATAAGTGACGTCATGTCTTCAAGTATGTGACGTAATATATTCGAGTTATTGACGTCATTTAGAAAATAAGGTTTACGTAAACGTCAATATTTCAACGTAATGAAACAAAATTTAGTTTCTAAACATATAAACAATGTTATGAAGAGTATAAGGTATGCAAGAAAATGTATCTTGCATGAGACATTCGGTAACGATCGAAAAAACTGTCACATCGGGTGAACTGTTTTGGCGGCCTCGTTCCCGCAAAAACAGTTCCCCCTCGGTGACAGATTTTTCCATTTTCACCTCACACTCATGCACGATACTTATAATCTAATTGATATCTCATTGGTAGAATAAACATTGTAAACTATTTAAGGTGCTATAAAGTTGTCATTGCACTGTCATTGATAATGAAAACACATTATCAAAATCTTTCTAACGGCAAAATGCCGTTCAAAAAAAAATCTTTGCAAAATCAATGGTGTTAATGTATGTTTATTTTACAGACGTTAAGAAAAGATAGAACATTAAAGAAAAATAGTTAGACCTACAATATCCATACACAAAAAAGGACCTCAGATCTTGTTGTTTGTATCATTTTACTCATGTGTATGCATTTGAATTGTTGTTTGCTTCGGTTTTGTTGTTGATTGCAAATAAAATTATAGACGCACTGCCTGCAGGTTAGATACCGTCTTATAGGTCAGGCACCTATGAGAACCTGTTGGGGCAAGTGTGAGGTTGGTGCACCCTAGAACCTGGTTTAACCCCTAGTGGCAATTTGATTTGCCACTGACCGTTCCAAGGCGGTAACCCCTCGGGTTCTCATTTTTGTTTATTGTTAGTGGTGTCTTTTTTGAAACTGATCATTTTATTAACCATGCTCTCTCCCCCTCTCTTCTTCTTGACTGTGTGGGGAGGCTGTTTTTTCTGAATGTGGCGATTCCTGATATGCATATTTCACCTTTTTATATCTCGTGATCCCACTATGCTGCCACTAAATACTAGTAACAAACTTCGGCTGATGACATGTACAATACCGCTTATAACAATATATTAAATAACTCCCTTCCGTTATAGGCACACATACGTCAAAATACAATTGTAAGTCAAACTGTACATGTATCATTAGTTAAAGTCTAAGCTACAAAAAATGAAATTATTATTAATTTATTTTAAATTATTATTTTATGGCCCAGGTCGCTGTTCTTTTAAATAAAAACTATCTCTTAGTTAAATTTTTAAAATTTTGCATTAAAAATGTTAAAGTAACAGCAATTAAAATTTTATGATAATTCACTATTTATTACTAAATCAAATAAAATGGTTTTGTTCTTGTTGTACGAACAGAGATATCTTATTAAACTTTATTTAACAGTGAAACTTACTTCAAGATACATTACTTCCAACTTTTCTAGGTTATATAAACTAAGAAAAACTTACTTGGTAAAACCGAAGTGTTTGTAAGTTAAGCACATTTTGTCAAACGCATTGTGAAAGTACCTCCTTGCAGTCGTTTATTAGAAGATCATATTTCATGCATTACCAATTTGGAGACATGTTATTCGTACATTATTATTAACATTGCTTAAATTCTGACATCGATCAAGGAACTTTGCCAGGTATTCAACACAACATGTGAACAGCAAACAAAAATCGAGATCAGAACATAATTATGGAAATCGGATATCATGCGTCATTGGAAGACCTTACTTGGAGAAATAAAATAATAACTTTCCTAACCCTGTGTGTGAGTTGAGAAACGTTTTTTTTTCTTTTTCTAAAGTTGTGATAAATACAAGCGTATTTACTATAGAGACGTGTTTTGCTACAATAACAAAATCTTTGATATACTCCATGTTACAACCATTATGCTTCATCACCATGCATTCTCCACATCCGACTTCAATGTGTTGCTTGCAGTAAAATTTCACAGTTTCGTTGTGAACGGCGCACAGTTCTATATTTTTCTTGAGTTTGACTTCAGACTTCGCGACATCAACAAATACATGATGTTTACAAAACTTTCCTTTCAAATGGTGTTTGAAACACGGCCGAAACATATACTGTTCACATTCTCTGCATAGTCCTTCAGACTCTACTGTTTTCCCGTCTTCTTCACATGGCTCACAATGTTCATGCACTTTTTCCGAAACTTGTAACTCTACCGTCTACCTCTATATTAACCGATAAAGGTGGTTTACTTTTTAAACGAAACAGGAAGTTATAAACATTTGTTATACAAACTATTGTATGTATTAGCAGCCATTGATTTTAATTGGTTAAAATCATAAAAATTGTGAAAAATTCCTCAACATGTTTTACATCCCATTGGACTATTATATCCCGTTGGATTTGAGGCAACATAGACATGGTTTCAAAGACAATTATCTGTTCTTGCAATGACGACTTCCATAGCACCTTAATGTGTAATGAGCTTAATAATTCATCAACATTCAAAATTGTAGGAAAATACGCAAACCACGTGATGATGACGTTATCGCCGATCACTGCTATTGTAGGCAAAATGCCAACTAAATCACTCAATAAAATGTATGGTCTTGCTTGTTGTCGAACTTTAAGATGTCTGCTTTTCGTGAATTTTGATTATTTTATTCTTACTCATATGCATATAAAACCACATGTACTTCAAGTCGTCAGTACAGTTTGGGAGACTGCCGTTAAATGTTGTGATAATAAGACATACAGACCTGCATAAGATCCCCGCAAACACTTTAAACAAGAAATATCTTTAAAAAAAGATAAACGGCGTTGATGGAAAAGATTTATATATACATGTATATAAGAAAGAAAGAAATACAGAGAGGCGAAGCAGACACAGTTTAGTTAGTTTATTTTACTTGTTATAGCTGTTGACGAACCCTCCCTGCCTTCTTAGTATGACCAAGAGATTAAGCGACCGAATCATGACAACTTATAAATTCATTTAAAGTGTCTTTCAAAAAAAAATGTTGAAGCTGTTGCAACAATTTCATACAGTGATAACAAGCCGAATAAAGAAGCAATGTATTACATGAAGTCTTGATCTACATTTATTCAGTTTCAATAAAATACCTCTTGTAGAGTTAGAACTCAAGATAAATAAATGTCACTGAAATTTAATATAAATAAATAAAAACATCCTGTTACAAGAGCGAAATCTACCAACTTTTACGTAAATTAACTTTTAAAAAAGTGTCAGTACTGAGTATTGAACCCGGAGCCTCACGCTTGAGAGGCGAGAGTGTTAGCCACTACACATGTACACTACAATCAACTTGTATTTTGAACTTGAAATTAACAATCAGTATCAAAGGAACTAGAAAGGAACCAGTAAGAACTAGAAATATCTACACTTCCTTTTCGTTTTACACTGTGTACTGTACGCAAGTTTTTACCTGACACCCAAGAATATTCCATATAAAATTGTATTTACGCCATCAATATTGACTTAACTGGTTATTTAAATCGTAAATATGTTTTTCTCCAATACAACACCCACTAACAACCAATCGAAATAATCTATTTGATTTTTCCGCTGCATAATAATAAAAATCCCACTAGATACCTCTCCACCCTGCTAGATGCCTCTCTGGTGTAAATAGCTACCAATCGAAATAGTTTATTTCATTTTCCCTCTGCATAATAATAGAATACGAGTATTATTTACAACATTTAATTGGTCGAAAAACTAGGTCAAAAGTGAGCTTATACAGCTAACGCCGAAAAAACAAGCAAATAATGTTAAAAATCCAGTTTATTTCAATAGTCGTAAATCTCCATAAATAGCCCAATTAACTGTGACATTGTAGCTGCGCGGCGTACTGTATGTAAACCTTAAAGTAACGGTCATTTTAAAATAGGAAAGCCGTGTCATCAAATCTAACATTCCACAAACTCATAATTTCATGTTTTTACAGATCGTATTTATTTTGTCAAGCTTCGGTCAGCCCATGCGCATTGTACAATAATAAATCATGCCCTGTATTATCGCACATTTTATTTCCTTCAAGGTTTATTTGGTCTTTATTTTTCTGATTTTACAATACCACCGTTCCAGCGTCGAATAATTAACTCCGTAGGATTTGAGAATGGGCTCTGGTCTTGAAGAGTAAAGGCGTTAACTGAATAATTGTCTAGGGTTGGATACCCGTCTCCGCTCCCAGCATCAACGATCGGCTGCCTAGGATTAAAGACCGGTCTCCGGTCCTTGCCTCAACAGATCAGCTGCCTAGGATTAGAGACCGGTCTCGGCCCCAGCATCAACCGATCAGCTGCCTAGGATTAGAGACCGGTCTCCGGCCCAAGCATCAACCGATCAGCTGCCTAGGATTAGAGACCGGTCTCCGGTCCCAACATCAACCGATCAGCTGCCTAGGATTAGAGACCGGTCTCGGCCCCAACATCAACCGATCAGCTGCCTAGGATTAGAGAGCGGTCTCCGGTCCTTGCCTCAACAGATCAGCTGCCTATGATTAGAGACCGGTCTCCGGCCCAAGCATCAACCGATCAGGTTCCTAGGATTAGAGACCGGTCTCGGCCCCAGCATCAACCGATCAGCTGCCTAGGATTAGAGACCGGTCTCCGGCCCAAGCATCAACCGATCAGGTTCCTAGGATTAGAGAGCGGTCTCCGGTCCCAACATCAACCGATCAGCTGCCTAGGATCAGAGAGCGGTCTCGGCCCCAGCATCAACCGATCAGCTGCCTAGGATTAGAGACCAGTCTCCGGCCCAAGCATCAACCGATCAGGTTCCTAGGATTAGAGAGCGGTCTCCGGTCCCAACATCAACCGATCAGCTGCCTAGGATTAGAGACCAGTCTCCAGTTCTAGGATCAAACGATCAGCTGCCTAGGATTACAGACCAGTCTCCAGTTCTAGGATCAACCGATCAGCTGCCTAGGATTAGAGACCAGTCTCCAGTTCTAGGATCAAACGATCAGCTGCCTAGGATTAGAGACCGGTCTCCGGCCCAAGCATCAACCGATCAGCTGCCTAGGATTAGAGACCGGTCTCCGGCCCAAGCATCAACCGATCAGCTGCCTAGGATTAGAGAGCGGTCTCCGGTCCCAACATCAACCGATCAGCTGCCTACGATTAGAGAGCGGTCTCCGGTCCCAACATCAACCGATCAGCTGCCTAGGATAAGACACCGGTCTCGGCCCCAGCATCAACCGATCAGCTGCCTAGGATTAGAGACCAGTCTCCGGCCCAAGCATCAACCGATCAGGTTCCTAGGATTAGAGAGCGGTCTCCGGTCCCAACATCAACCGATCAGCTGCCTAGGATGAGAGACCAGTCTCCAGTTCTAGGATCAAACGATCAGCTGCCTAGGATTAGAGACCAGTCTCCAGTTCTAGGATCAACCGATCAGCTGCCTAGGATTAGAGACCAGTCTCCAGTTCTAGGATCAAACGATCAGCTGCAAGGATTAGAGACCAGTGTCCAGTTCTAGGATCAAACGATCAGCTGCCTAGGATGAGAGACCAGTCTCCAGTTCTAGGATCAAACGATCAGCTGCCTAGGATTAGAGACCAGTCTCCAGTTCTAGGATCAAACGATCAGCTGCCTAGAATAAGCGACCAGTCTCAGTTCCCAGCATCAACCGATCAGCTGCCTAGGATGATCTTGGCAACTCCTCTAGGCATATTGTTTCATACTTTTTATCATCAGAATTGCAGGTCGAGAGTTGCACATCTGTGCTGTCTTATCAGGATCTACGCTGTTCGGGTTTTTAAATTATTATTATTTCTGACATAGAAGCAAACTGTTTAAATTCTGATTAGACGGCATATTAGATGTGCTAGCTGATTTGGATCTTCGCTGTGAAAACATGTTATAAACTCATATATGAATATTGAGTGAAGGGTAAGAGTAGTGTATTCATCACAACTCGTTACTCTTCCATTACGAGAACTAACAAACTTCCACGTCACTGTAAAATTACATAACTGTGTACAATGTTTTGAGATTCTTTTATTTGTTTACATCTTTAAATTACAAAAGTTATTATTCGACAACGGTAATTTAGCAATGTTTACATTGGCGTGTTTACATTGACGTTACATGAAAACAATGAAATAATATTTTAATCTTTGTTAAAAGCTCCCAATACTTTTCCCAATAGCCGAGTCATGGAGTGGTCTAAGACGCAGTCTTGTAAACACTTTAGAATGCAATGGTTGAAACGCTGTTAAAGGTTGTAGGTTCGAAACATGTTTTTTTTGTTTACATTTTTTAAATATTTTTACACAATAATTATTTCCGCGATAAAATTAACTGAAGCAAAATACATATAATATTTTGAGATGACTGCAGTAAAACTTAAAAAAATATAAAGCTTAAATATTTCCTTAAAGGCCGTGTGTCAGTGTGAATCGAACCCGTGTCGAAAAAAAAGTTAGGCCTATGGCACTCGGACGCGTTAGCCACAGAGCTATCACGGCGATGTAATATAAAAAGGCAAAATAGTACTTTTAACGTAAATTTGCATAAACTCGTGTTTACATTCTATAAATATCGCCAAGTTAGCTTGGTCGACCTATAGGTAATGAATAATACCTTTTTGGGGAAATTAAATAACAATAAAAATACTATCACACCCGTCAACCGGTAGAGCCAGGACGGCAAATCCAGGCGCAGACTCGGGTAAGTTTGTTTCATGACCTTACTTTAACTTATTCAAATTTCAAAATGCCTTTTTTATTTGCCCACTAGGTGAAGTTTACTTAGAGTCAGCATAAAAAAACGCTAACTACAGATCTATCTAATGTTGATTTTAATGCCATGTTTTATGTAAACCATCGACGGCATCGTATAAAAAACTATTCTGGCTGGGGTATTGAAACCACCCATTTTTATCTGGCCGAAATATTAAACCAAAAGTAATTTTAGAAGTACTGTTTACATAACACCTAAGTATCGTTGTCAACGACCTTCAAATGCCGTAACTGATAAGAGCAAAGAAAGAATTTAAAGTGAGACTTTTGACAGCCGCAACACGGCACAAACAACGCTCCTGTGATACTGAAAAAGATGATAAGGCAATATTAAAAGCTAGCCGCAGCCCTGGGTTGAGCGCAAAAATATTTTCACCAAAAAACTATGCACATTAGATCCATCCAAAATGATGGTGTGCATAAAACATGGCATTAAAATCAACATTTGATAGATCTGTAGTTAGCGTTTTTAATTCTGACTCTAAGTAAACTTTACCTAGTGGGCAAATAAAAAGGTATTTTGAAATTTGAATAAGTTAAAGTAAGGTTATTTAAGTCAATGATGTGGTTAAAATAAGACGGTGGTTTTGAAACCGTATGGCTTAAACGCGTTGTCAGAATAACAACAGAATGACACCACTGGTTGTAAAATATGTACTGATAAGTCCAGCCAGGCAGATGTTCTCATTAAAAAGTATAAGTCTCTTTAATAAATATCAGTGTAACAGGGTTAATCTACATTAAAAAGAAACAACAGACTGTTTCGAAGAACTATAATTGTTAGAACTATGTCATTTTCAGAAACTTTGTTAATCTCAGAAACTATGTAAACATAAAAAAAAATGTAAATATCAAACCATATGTCAATATAAATGAAATAAAAAGTTAATAAAACTTTGAGTTATTCTGGCTGAAAAATGTAAGTTTCTGTAACTCAAAAACTCAAATATACATCTATGAAAGAAAATAAGACTGATAAAAGTAATCAGGTATAGGCTCAGGAAGGCATAGTTTGCGAACGGATAACTCGCAAGCCTACCAGTAAGGATTTACCCGTAAGTTCCCATATAAAAATGGGATAAAAGCCCAGTCTATAGCATAGAAAGTAAAACGTGAAATATAAAGACTATGTCCATTTAATGACGGTCTTGTAATGTAATTTATTTCTTATCAAATTAATTGACAAATTAACTGAAGTTTTCTTTAATACCTAATTTAAATACGTATAGTACCTTATATAATCATTATGTATTGAAAGAAATTTAGAAGTTTTGATCTTAACTCTTCAGAAACAAAAGCCAGAAGAATAATGAAATCTTGTTGTTGTTACTTCCCAGTTTTATGTCCCTCCCGCCTCTTTACAAGGACATTATGGTGTGGACATACCAGCTTTCCATGGTGGAGGAAGATCCCAGGTGCTCCTCCTGAGCAATTTATAGGCACAGGCACCTGGGTAGAACCACCGACGTTCCGCAAGCTAGGTGGTTAGCTACCTCACATGAAAGATCTTGACCCTGGTAGGTCTCGAACTCACAGCGGTGAAGCAAGTGATTCTCAGACGGAAACCTTAACCGCTCGGCCACAGACTCCCCTCCACCCCATTATAATAAAAACTTAAAGGATTCTGCATTTTATAGCACTCAACTAAAACTAAGATGGTATCTTCTTTCTGAGTAAGTACATTATCAACCAATCAAAATGCTTGAAAATACCCCGTAAATAAGGTAGACAGGGCTTTACCAATATCCCTTACATCATTTTTATCTGCTTAACATAAAACGAATATGTAACATATAAAATATATCAACGATAAATATATACAACAACATCTAAAATGTAAGTATTATACAACAAATAAAGAATGTTGGTCATAATCTAAAATAACGCAGTCTCTTAGTATAGAAAGGGTTGTTTTGATGTAAACTCCCTATTCTAAAGCCATTACAAAAATTATAAAATAATACTTTAAAACGGTAACTCAATGAATATAAAGACATAAAATGCTTAGTTTAACTAGATTATGCCCTTAAACAATGTTAAGGTAAACGAAGGTTCATATCATTATAAAATGTATAAAGGAATTCCTAGGAATTCAAGTTATTTAAGTAATTCTATCAAACACTGGTCTAAAGAGTAGTACTGCTAAATTGTTTTTAATTCAATAAGACTGACTAAATTAAATTAGGTAACAAAAATCTATAAAAACAAGAGTTGAAGTCATAATTTACAAATAAACACACTTAAGTTAAACACTTCAGTAAAGCTTTATCTTTAATTGGTTGCCATGGTATTGAATACTGATTGGAAGATAATCAATAAAATCAAGACAAAGGTCAAATGTTATGGCTCAGTGGTTTTTGATTTAGTCAGTACACACAAAAGAAACTGAATCAATACATCAATGTCATTATGAAATGTTGGACAATATTTTACAAAATATTGCATAATCTGATGATGCTTAAAAACTGACTTTAACACACAAAGAACATTGCAAGAAATGGTTTTCATCCTCTACACAGCAATCTACATTTTTGTTTCAGCAATTTAAAGCAGAAGAAATTTAGTGATATCACGAATTAACATCAGTGCAAAAAATAAACGAACACAGACAACCTGTCAGTATAGTGTATAACATTATACCTTATATACCTCATGGTGCTGCTTTTTGGTCTAAATTTTAGGTCCCAACTTATAATATTATGTAGATTTAAATTTTCTTTTATTGAAAATCTCAGTTTATTATGAAAATTAAAATGAATATTTTAATCGTAAGTAGTTAAACTTTAAGCAAATTATTGTCTATTTCTAAAACCTAAACTTTCTGTTCAAACTATTTACTCAAACTCTGTCTATTAACTAACAGATACTCTTTACAGATATCATGAATCGATTTTGAAAATAATAACGACACAAGTTATAGCGAAACAGCATTTTGTAATTTTGCAATTTATGATTAGTTATCAGGTCACAGGTAAATGAAAAATGATCGTCTTCTAATAGCCTATGTCATAGAATCATTATCAAATTATCCTAACATAAGCATTCTCAATAAACATGCCATTTTTACTGTATACGATACAATACTTTTTCATCATTTAAGTACAGGTTTCAATATTAACGTTTTCAGACGTATTATTTGTTTGTTGTTGTTTTTTTTTTTTTCGTTTTTTTTTTGTTTTGAAATCTTTGACTTTCTTATGGATGGTAAATCTGGAAAAAATCATCAATCAGACAAAACTTACCAGCCATTGCCATGTGCTTATTCTTATTGTTGGAAGTTGGCAAGCAGTAATAAATTAATATTAACAAACCTGACAGACATTGACAAATGCTGGAGTGCTGTCTTTGTGGCTTCATTTTAACATCAAAATCCTTACAATTCGTGTGAGTAAAGTTAACGAAAAACTAACATTTAAAAAAAAGGCAAAATAAATAGCCCTTTAAATGAATCGTATCTGCAGACCATATAAAATAGTCTATATCGTAAAGATCTTCTAAATTTTTCGAAACCTTTAGCAAGTGATATTTCGATTTTGTTAAAGGCCCAATAAACTTGTCAAAACGTTGTTTTTTTATTGTGAAAATTAATTAACCACGTTGACTCTTTTCAAAAGAAATTATAAATGACCAAATATTTATGTTCTCACACAATCATTGAGACCCGGTCCGTCACAGTATTTTTGTAGCCCACAAAATTACTAACCAATGTTTACAATCACTCGGCGAAAAGTTATCTTTTTTTTCTGTTCGTGGGCCGTAAGAACGCGGTGACGTCATTCTGCATAATTAGCGACCTTCGCCTGCCGAGAGTTGCCGAAAATCAGCTCGGAAAGATTCGCTGTATGTTTTGTAAACAAGATAAACGATCCGCAAAACATGCTGCAAATCAATAAGATAATATCCTTTTCTTATTGTAAGGTTAATTTTTTTTGTGTTATTATGCATACAGGTGAAATCTAAAATGGTTAGGTTAATAAAATATATGCTGTTTGATAAGTTTATTGGGCCTTTAATTTATCAAGCCTCTGAACAAAACATGTTACATGTGAGAGCATATATATGACTGCGACTGCATACACATTTAATCAGTGCTGTTATTAATTACCCCATTGGAAGGCCGTTATGCACGATACAAACATCTGTGTAAATATTGAATTACGCTCAATTCGTTCAACACGCGGCTAGTCTGAGACGTGGCAGTAATTTTTATTTCCACATTACTGCTTATGAACAGGCTCAATCAACACAAGTCTGCAATATTATGATTATATCTCGTATTCGGTGGCTTTTTAAGTTCAAATTTCATTTTTTATGTAACTTACTAATAGATTTATCTTAACAGGCTTTAATAAATAAAACAGGTACCGCCGATTTGAAATGGCAAATAAAATTTTTATGGATAAAATTGTCTATTCCACCGCCGGTACAATTCTTAGACGAACTGCAGTTTGTCTATATGTACGGGACGGTGGCCAAACCGGCATAGATTGATTATTCAATAGCAGCCCACAAAAGACTCGCGAAGAAATGGAATGGATCTTTCCCCAACATTTTCAGTATCAAAAGAAAAACAAGCAGGCCAATCACGAGCGTTATCAAACATAAGCACAATATCATTATTACATGAATAAGTTTCCAAAAAACTAGGAGTGCAGTTGGTAGCAGTAAACATAACTTAATGCCTCCATGTGAATATACAGAGAAGTCAAACTTTAGAACTAAAGTACAATATATTCGCAACATTAAACCTGCTGCTGTAAGTAGACTTAATTCCATCAAAAATGTCAACAACGCAAATTTCCCTTGATCTTCTTCGGATCTGTAATCGGCGTATTTACAGAGCGTGAACAGGTAAACGCAAGCCATGGCGATGGATATCTCCAATAAGTAGTTCACCTTTATTCCTACAATCTGGATCTGCTTTCCAACAATCTGGATATTGTACTCGAATTTTTTAAGACATTTTTTGACACTCTGTTCGAGAGCCCTGCACGAATGGGCTAATTGATTTACAGACACAGTGATCGATCTCAACGATACATGCACTTCAGGTAAAAGTTCCTCGCGAATCCTCAAATTTTGTTCTTGGACAACAGCTTCAAATGCTCTAGTTGATGTCTCGGCACTTTGGAAAAGCCTGCTGGCTGAAACGGAGACGGCGGAAACACAAAATAAAAAAATCCCGTGTTCAATTGTCGATAAACTCATTTTTGAAGGTGAATGTTCAACTGCTTCTTTAATCTGAAAAATATAATTTTAAAGAAAAAACATATTTGACATCGTGTGTGACGCGAGAATCACATCGAATTATAATTTCCGAATCTTACGAGGGTTGTCCGAATAAATCGTAGACTTTTTGAATAAAAAGAAAACTACTGAACATACCTTTAAGCAAATTTAACAGTTAGTTAAGGCATCATTTAGTAACAAGTATGCTGAATTTCAAAGAAAAATTGATTACCATAACGAAACTGCAAACATTTTTACATGACAACCTATCGACCAGCGGCGCACGTCACAAAGCCATTACAATGCGCACACAGCATACCGTTACTCTTTTTTGAAGTACACAATGTACTCTTTAGCATGTTCGATACACTCACGGTGTCTGTCCACCCAACTAGTAATACATTAATTACAATAAGAGTTTTGTTGAAGGCCGTCTTCAAACGTCGCGAATTTCATAAGAAGTTCATGTTTACCCATTATCAAGAAACAAGCACTACTCTTATACAAACTAGGGCAACTTTGTGAATCTTTGAGTATTTATTCCAAAATGATCACCAATTAAGGCGACGTTAACAATGGGCGGCTTAAATGGTATTTGGTTATGTATTAATTGTGTGAAGTAAATTATTGAATTCCAAATCATAGCGCGTTTTGACGTGCGCCGCCGATCGTTATCACGGTTTAATAAAGTGTAGGCAATTTCTTCATTTTAGAAGATTTTTCTTTGAAATCCATCATACTTGTTACAAAATGATGTCTAAACTAACTGTGAAATTTGCTTAAAGCGGCATTCTTCAATTTCACCCGCTATTGTATGAAATATTACATATATTTGGAACTATAGGCACAAAATTACAGCATTAGTTCAGGGTAATAAATTTAAATTTACTAAAATAAATTTGGTCCGCGCGACTACATTGTAAAAGCGAAAGTAGGATTTCCGAAATGTCACAGAAATCGAGATCGCGCTTTAAGTGGTCTCTTCGTCGGTGCTAAGTATAGCTCGATTAGGCCTATTTTTAGCTTCTTAAAAGTTAGTTAACTTAATAATTTAACACTATCATGGAAAATCCCTTCTGTAAGAAAAAATTCGATCGGAACTTTAGTGTTCTGTAAGAGAGTTTATATATTGGAGTCTATATGTACAAATATAATTTTTCAATAGTATATTCTTACTTAAGTTACGGGCTGGGGCTTTAAAGATATTTTCAGCAGTATTCATTTTATTCAAATAGTCTACGATTTATTTGTATTTTGTAGCACATGAACATGCTTTACGCAAATGTGATTATATATGTAATTAAAAAAATATAAACATCTACCGTTATTTTCATTCTACATGATTAAAACTATCTCTGAAAACAAGAATTATTACTCTTGTTTCAAAAGTATTTGCGTAATGCCCATTTCAATTGTCTTTTATTAGAAACATAATTATGTTGCCTAGTATAACTTCGAAACTGCTTGTACTATTATCTTAATAATTAAAATATATCATCTGCCTGAACAAAGCTAAATATGACAATAAGAATGATAGCTCTTAATTCACTATTGTAAGAGTTATGCCTCTTTCAAATGATTTAATATGGAACTTCATGCAGGTTGAACCAAAGTGTTTCCAATTCCTACAGAGCTCAATGTTTAATTCTCAATATTCAATGTCCATTAAACATGATTTGTATCACCTTAATTCCTAGACACTGGTGTGGAGATCAACATTTCATCTATTCAAAAACATACATGAAATTTGGGGTTAATTTACTTGTAAGCAAATTACTGATCTCTAACCGAACAGAACCTATTTTAAACGCGGAATCGTAAATACGGTGTCAATAAGAAACATCCGCTGTTGCGGCAAAGGTTTGTCTCTATCAAACAACATAAAGGCATGAAGTTACTTTCGTTTCATAAACTCAAAAACATCATAATTGCTAAAATATTTTTAGTAAAATACTTATCTTTAGAAACATTGTGCAATTGTATGTTAAAATCAAGCATTAATAATAGACGAGACGGGTTGAACCTTATATTCAACACAAACATGCACTAATGCAATCTTTTTTTACGACGCAATCCTAATCCTAAAGGCAACTCAGTTGTGTAAAAACGTGAAATATGCAATTTAGGAATG
The DNA here is from genome assembly GCA_038501625.1 of Corbicula japonica. Classification (NCBI taxonomy): domain Eukaryota; kingdom Metazoa; phylum Mollusca; class Bivalvia; order Venerida; family Cyrenidae; genus Corbicula; species Corbicula japonica. Next base: position 281,877 of record JAZAYU010000169.1, read on the forward strand.
GCATGACATCCATCATACACAACCTCCCCACATAGCCAAAAAGTAAAGAGGAAAGAGACCATGGTATTAAAATAATCAGTTTCAAAATAGACGCCACAAACGAAAGTGAGAACTCTAAAGGTTACCGCCTAAAAACGGTCGGTGGCAAAATAATTTGCCACTGGGGGTTAAAACAAAGTTCTAGAGTGCACCAACATCACAAGTGCCCAAAACATTTTCCAAATGAACAAAAAATGTCTTGATGATATAACGTCAACCCAACCATCAGCTCGACAATGAAGCATACAAAAGCACACAAACTTATCAAATGTAAGAAGCTACTTGCATTGTAAAGCAAAAGGGGTACTCAATGATCTTACCGAGACCAGGGACATGGAGTCAAATCAGCAAGAACATGATGCATGGATAAAAGAAGCAAATCGAGCTTATAGGTTCTTTACAAGATCCTATAAACTTTCATAAACTGTTACCGAATATGATCCGGTGACTAAAATTAAGATTGTTTCTAATCAAACACAAAATTTTCGTCGAATAATACTTAACATGACTTACTCGTGAAAAAATATAATTATCCAATCATTCTAAGAACACGAAATTTTCGATCCTTTGTTCGAGCCTTTGATGGTCACCGATAACTGTCGGTCCGAATCAAGGGGTGTGAAATATATTACAACCTCACTGTCGGGACCATGTTCGACAGTTCCAAGTTATGGTTAGATTTACAAAAACAGTTTTTAAAACCGCATTACTTACGTTGGCCAAATTAAAATAAATTCGGCTCGTTAATTGAAACACGAAATGCGAAAATTTAATTAAATTTAGGAAAATGCATGTACAAAGCTTGAAGACTACGCCGTTAGTTAGAGACTTAGTTATTATTATTCATTGATTATTTCAAAAATTGATTCTCATTCTAGAATTTCCAAAATTTACTTTTAGTTATATCAAGTTTTCATGTTTATAAGTTTACAAGTATATCTGCTTATCATAAATGTTTCTCTTTTAAGAATTCCGTTTCCAATTTAAATAATCATTACTTTACTCATATCGTGTGATTATGAAACTACAAGGTTATGTGAATGAAAAATTTGTATATATGCCAGAAGCAATCTTTTTGCTTCAGTGCTCAAAATGTTGTTGTTGTTGTTGTTGTTGTTGTTGTTAGTGCAAGAAATCGGAGGTTTAACAATATAGTAATATAGAGTTTTAGTTCCGGATCGGACGAACTGTTCGAGAAAATGGTGGTGTTCGAGTGAACTCAACATCATTATTTCAACTTATGCACAAGATTATGTAGAAGATAGTAGTAATCCCGACGGTATAGGGTCATGACTGCGCATGCGCGGCGGCCATATTGGATATGACTCATGGTCATGAGGTCATGTTGGAGGTAGTGCGGTTCTAAATTTAGAATGACATCACGGGGTTATTTTTAGAATGACATGATCTCCCGGAAGTATACGGAGCTGACTCGTATACCCGATCTAGAGCTTGGTTCGCGACCATTGAGGGTCAGGGACTCGGCTCTAGACGGAGAGAAAATGTCAATAGCATTGCATAGAACATGTTGAGACGTTTTGTTCGATACCTTACACGACATGGTTTCGACTTGAAATAACCGAGATAACCCGTTTGTTCCGTGTGAATGATTTCGGTCTGGTTTTGTCGCGGATTTGAAGAGTGGGTGTTGGTAGCATATATAACAAAATGGCCGGGAATATAAAGTGGGCGACGCCTATCGCGGCGGCAACGGAAATAGCCAGATCGAACTGGGAACGAGAAATTCAAGAAACAGCAACGTTTCGGTATTGGAAACGGCAGCATCCCTCCGGCGACAAACTCGATTGGCTGTCTTATAGCGGCGCGGCGGGTATTCATTCATCCGCGGCCTCTCGCGTGTGGAATTGCGCTCAGACAGAGTTAGCTCCGCCCCCCGGCATCTGCTAACGATCTAAGAATAGGGCATTGTAAGCGTCGATAAAAAATGGATTTCTACATGTACATCACGGCCAAAGCTAAATCAGAAGGTTTTACAAATACACCGGGTCAATTTTTAGTCGATGTTCCTTATCACGTGAACACATTACGGGACCAATGGGAATGCGCATTAGTGGAAATATCGATGGATTGCAGTTTCGAGCCAAAAAGCGACAGATTGTACATGTGCGGCGAGTTTTTGGAAGAATCTTACATCAATGGGGACAAACAACAAGTACTAAGAAACGTAGAGGTCCGGGGAAAATACACAAAGTATCTCAACGAGCGTTATACAGACAGAAACTACTTCCGGTGCCTGCACGGATTTCAACATTATTCGACATGGCGATTTAAAATGTTGGACGAAAACCTTAAAACTGTGAACTTTAGTGAAAATGAACTGCACGCAGTGTTGCATTTTAGACGAAAAGAAGCATGATATGTAAATTTTGTCAAATAAAATCTGATTAAGCAAAATGTTTTTATTGTAATATACCGTTTATATAATTTTAACAATAGTACACATCCGTTAAGTGGCTGTTTGGCACAAAAATGACACACTTTAATCAGTTTTGTCACAGATTAACATAAAAATAACACTCGTTGAATCGTTTTTGACCTTAATAATGCATTTTCCCCTATGGTCCTGAACAAAATTTGTCATGGATTGACGCGAAAATGTCACACGTTGAACAGTTTTTGTCACGCATTATTATAAAAATGACACGTGTTGAATCGTTTTTGACACTTAATAATGCATTTTCCCGTAAGGTCCTGAACAAAATTTGTCTTGGATTGACGCAAAAATGTCACACGTTGAATAGTTTTTGTCACGCATTATCACAAAAATGACTCACATCGAATCGTTTTTGACACTTAATAATACATTTTCCCGTAAGGTCCTATCAGTTTTTTGTCATGGATTGACACAAAAACTTCACACGCTGAACAGTTTTTGTCACGCATAGACACAAAAATGACACTCGTTGAATCGTGTTTGACCCTAAACCATGTATTTTCCCGTATGGTCCTGAACAATATTTGTCATGGATTGACGCAAAAATGTCACACGTTGTACAGTTTTTGTCACGCATTAACACAAAAATGTCATTCGTTGTTTCTTTTTCGACCCGTCACTATGTATTTTCCCGTAAGTCCTGAACAGTGTTTGAAACAAGAATAACACACGCTCAATCGGGTTTTTTTACCCTTTTGTCTAAATTTAGAAACAGTGTCATCGTTTTTTATTGTGATTGGCTGTCTATTTTAACAAAATGTCGTCATAGTTTTGAAGCTAGTTATTTTAACCGACATTGGCGATTTAATTAGTTTTCCATCAAGCGCATTTAACGCCTGAACGCAATTAAGACCTGCCTCACCGCTCTTTCGTCGATTTAATGACTTTTCCATCAATTACACTTAACGCCTGAATGCAAAATAGACAGGCCTCACTGGTCTTTCCGTGATTTAATGACTTTTCCAATAATCGCAGCTTTATGACTGATCACAAGATAAACATTCGGCGATTTAATGAGTTTCTCACCTGAGTCTAAAAATAGGATCCGGAAACGGTATGACCATATTCGGAAGATCACGTGTGAAGATCGTAATATTGAAAATAGATACGCATTGTATACGTTGGTTCCTTTATAAACTGGACATTGAAGGATAAACATCGCGTATTTTTTCTGTATGGGAATTATTGAAAGCTAAATGCTTCTGCTTATATTTTTGGAATATTATCACAGAAATGTATTTGATGAGTAGATTTATGAAAGTGAAATAATTCATGCGTCTTCAGTATAAAATTTGTTTATATTTTGACATAATACAGTGATGTTGGATATCGTTGGAACGAGTGCGATGAGAAAATGTCAGATTTAAACCGGAAGTGAAATCAGTCATGCGTATCGTCTTTAGTATTTGCTCATATTTTGACATAATATACCCGTGTTGGGTATCATTGGAACGAGTTCGATGAGTAGATGTCAGATTTATGGTCGAACCGGAAGTGAAATCAGTCATGCGTTTCATCTTTAGTATTTGCTTATATTTTGACTAAATATAGTGATGTTGGGTATCGTTGGAACGAGTTCGATGAGTAGAAGTCAGATTTTTGGTCGAACCGGAAGTGAAATCAGTCATGCGTATCGTCTTAAGTATTTGCTCATATTTTGACATAATATATCCTTGTTGGGTATCGTTGGAACGAGTTCGATGAGTAGATGTCAGATTTATGGTCGAACCGGAAGTGAAGTCAGTCATGCGTATCATCTTTCGTATTTGCTTATATTGGGACATAATATAGTGATGTTGGGTATCGTTGGAACGAGTTCGATGAGTAGATGTCAAAGCTTTGGTCAAGCCGGAAGTGAAATCATTCACACGGAACAAACGGGTTATCTCGGTTATTTCAAGTCGAAACCATGTCGTGTAAGGTATCTAACGAAACGTCTCAACATGTTCTATGCAATACTATTGACATTTTCTCTCCGTCTAGAGCCGAGTCCCTGACCCTCAATGGACGCGAACCAAGCTCTAGATCGGGTATACGAGTCAGCTCCGTATACTTCCGGGAGATCTTGTCATTCTAAAAGTAACCCCGTGATGTCATTCTACCTCCAACATGACCTCATGACCATGAGTCATATCCAATATGGCCACCGCGCATGCGCAGTCATGACCCTAAACCGTCGGGATTACTACTGAAGATTATCGCACGGTAAAAACCGCGCTGACAAATACTTTTCTAACTTAAACATGTTAAGAGCATCAAACGAACAGTGTAAGTATTATTAAAGTGGGGTCCAAGTTAAACTCAAGGCCAGGAAGCATCTACTTGTCTCCTCATTCTACATGCCCCACCGGAACTTGGCCGATGTGAATGAGCTACGGAAGTCAATTAACTTAGCGATGAACGAAAAAGAACGCCTCACCATCATAGCTGGGGACTTCAACTGTCCCGATATAGACTGGCAGAACCTCTCGGTACACCAAGATGCCCAAGACAAAGAGGTCCAACAGGCTCTTCTTGACCTGTCCATTGACTTCATTCTCACCCAAATACATGACAAGCCTACCAGAGGAAATAACATCTTGGATCTTATATTCACCACAAACCCATCCCTGATTAAATCCACCTCAAACGCACCTAGGATCTCTGACCACGACATTGTAGTCGCTGACTCCATTACCAAGCCATACTATGCCAAACAGAAACCCAGGAAATGTGATATGTTCTCAAAGGCCAACTGGGAAAAACTCAAGAGTGACATAACTTCCATCTCTAAAGAAGTCTATCAATTGTACCGAAACAATCTTAATGTACACCACCTCTGGGATAATTTTAAAGAACACCTCAACTTAGCAATTCAAGAAAAGGAAAGCTAGAATCTTCAAAAAGGCCAAGAAAACCAATATCTGGACAAACTACAGAAAATGCCAAAAAGCCACTAAATAACTCATCCGAAAAGCAGAATGGGACCACATCAACAAAGTTATTAATGAGGGCCTCGAAAACAACAACACAAAACCATTCTATAACTACGTCAAATCAAAGAAGGAAGATAACATAGGCATCGCACCCCTACGGGACCGTGGCCACCTTGTCAGTGATTGCAAAGGCAAAGCTGAGATCTTAGTCACCCAGTTTCAATCAGTTTTCACCAAGGATAAAAACAACAAACCCTCCATTATCTAACCGCATTGATGAGAGTATACCGACACTTCATATCCGGGAAGAAGGGGTACTGAAGCTTCTAAAGAATATAAACATTAGAAAGGCAACTGGCCCAGACGACATCCCAAACAGAGTCCTTCAGGCGTGCGCAACAGAAGTTGCTCCAGCCATTACCGCCATCTTCCAAAAGTCAGTTGACTCAGGGGAACTCCCCAAAGATTGGAGAAGCGCCAATATTGCGCCGGTCTTCAAGAAAGGAGATCGCCACACCCCAGAGAATTATCGCCCAGTATCCCTCACTTGCGTCTTATCAAAACTGTTAGAACACATCATTTGTCACCATATGCTTGATCATCTAGACAGACACAAGGTACTGACTGACCTCAATCATGGCTTCCGTTCAGGCTACTCCTGCGAGACACAACTAGTCGTCACAGCTCATGATCTTCTAAGCTACTATGACAAGAACAAACAGGTCGACACAATGATTCTGGACTTAGCAAGGCCTTCGACACCGTACCACACCAACGTCTCCTTTTCAAACTAGAGAACTATGGTATCCGGGGCCCACTTCTCGAATGGATAGCCAACTTCCTCCAACAGCGAGAAATGTGCGTAGTGGTGGAAGGGGAAAAGTCTCGCCAAGTCCCAGTGGGATCCGGCGTACCACAAGGCACGGTGTTAGGACCGTTGCTATTCCTCTGCCATATCAACGACCTGCCCGAGAAAGTCAAGTCCCAAATACCTCTATTTGCAGATGACTGCTTGCTATACAGAGCCATCAACTCTATCAAAGACCATGAACTACTACAATTAGACCTCAAAAACCTACAACAATGGGCACTTGATTGGGGAATGAAGTTCAATGCCAAGAAATGCTATCTCCTCAGCATAAAACAGAAATCAAACTATTTTTATACCATTGACGGCGAAATTCTAAAACAAGTCCATGAAAACCCCTACCTCGGAATTATTTTCTCTGATGACATGAAATGGACTACACATATCTCCAACATTACCAAGCGAGCAAATTCAACCCTCGGATTCATGAGAAGAAACCTAAGGCTCTGTCCTTCTAGCTGCCGTAAGAACGCATACCTAGGTTTGGTGCGTTCGAAGCTTGAATACGGGTGTGTTATCTGGGATCCATACCAACAAGGCGACATTGACAAGTTAGAGCGGATACAGCGATCATCTGCACGCTTTATAAAGAAAGATTACAGATCCAGACACGATGGATGTGTGACCGCCATGTTGAGGGACCTAGACCTGGTCCCGCTACAGGAGAGACGACGCCACCAGAGACTGACGCTCCTATACAAGGTGGTGGAAGGACACGTACCAGCTATAAACATCGAACACTACTTGAAACCACTAAGACCCAAACGAACTATAAGGGCAAAAAATTACGAAGACTATATTCATAAGAACATCATCGCAAACCAAGTGAACAACAACGAAAAGTGCTTCCAACTGATACAGTGTAAAAGTGAAAATTTTAAATAATCCTTTTTCCCAAGAACAGTAATTGACTGGAACAAACTTAGTGACAATACTGTGAATCAACTGACAATTGAAAGTTTCAAACGTAACATAACATCTCTGGACTAAATTACATGCGCACACCGTCCCGTTGGAGGAAAGCCAGCATAGGTTACACCAACGTATTTCTTCAGATTCAGAGATTCAGATAAAAACGTGGCAAGTACACCGTTGCAATAAATTCATATTCATGAGTAAACTTTTTTATCGACACTTTCAAATGAATTTCTCGATTACTGCCGTTTTCACAAGCATATTTAATTCAACATTAATGCTTTCTAAATTTTAACAAATAGTAAGTTAATTGATTCAAAATGGGACGGGAATTAAGATCGATGAAATATCGAGAATGTCTACAACATTATTTTAATTTATCATTCTCAAGTAACGCTATTTCGAACTTATTCTGTAATTTTGCCAAATTGGTTTGCTTCTTCTTATTCCCCATTTTACATTCTTATTGTTCGTGTCATTCGTGAATATAATCAATGTTAGATAATGATAATGATCTCGTATTTACAAACCAAGTCTCAATTCATTGAATTTAAACAGCAATAAAATCTAAATTAGGGCAACGCAATTAAATCTAAATTAGGGCACGACTTGGGGAAACATGTGTCTTCGGTCATACTTTATTGGTCTTAAATATCTCCTTGGAAGAATAAACAACTACTCAAGGTGCTATGAAAGTTGTAATCGCACTGTCATTGATTATGATGAACATTATCAAAATCTCTCTAACGGCAAAATGCAGTTCGAAAAATTAATGTTATTAATGTTTGTTTATTTTACACACCTTAAGAAAAAATTGAGCGATAAAGAAAAATAGTTAGACCTAACAAATCCCTAAAATTCAATTTGCAACCAAAACCCTAAAACGAAGCATCACTAAACGTTAATTTAAATGTCTAAATCAGTTACTGACAAAAATATCTAAGGTCATTTTGTCTAACACAATTAAAAGTTCTTTTAAAGGGCCTTAGATATTGTTGTCAGTATCATTTTACTCAGGAGGGCATTTGAATTGTTTTGTGTCGGGTGTTACCCTTTCCTAAAAGAATTCCTATTCACGACCTAGTCGAATCGCCCTTATTGTGTCCTCTTCTCTTAGACCACAGCTACCGACTACTGGCCAATCAATGGCCAGTATAACCGTTGACTAAATCGCGTAGACAACACTTTGGCGTTGTCTACCAAGGTTCGTGGAGCACGTGCATCTCGTTTACTATCTCATATCAATAAGCGGACGGCCGATAGCTTAGTGTCATACTGTGCTATCGATACGTGTTTGTGACAATTGTAAGAGTAAAAAGTGGACGTTTAAGGTATTGGTGCGCTTGTCAATGCTAAGTCATAGACAAAAAGAAAAACATCAAAATCTCTCAAACAACACAATGCAGCACTTGAATGAAACTTTGCACAAACCAATGCTATTAATATGTGTTTGATTAATATATGCTAGGAAAAGTTGGAACGGTAACGAAAAATAGTTAAACCTCGAAAATCCCTGAATGTTTTATTTGCAATTTATCACAAAATGGAAGCAACCTTAAACATCAAATTAAATGTCTTCGCGAGGAATGAGTTACTAACAACAATATCTAATGTTCTTTGGTCTAACAAATGTCTACAATGTGAGTTATTTTTAAAAAGTGTGTTTGACCTTCATGGTCACAAAAATGGATAACCAAACGTTGAAAAATGTAGGTTACTTTATAAGCAAATTTTATGTTAGCCCAGTTACACCACATTTCATGAATCATTTTAAAGAGAAGCGAATCTGATGTTTTCTTCAAACTCTACTAAAACGTAGGCAATATTGAACAGTTATGTGAAAAAATATTCTTTGGAGACTCTTTTGCAGTATTTTATAAATTATGGTGAGCTCTTTTATCTTCTTACAACCGTTCCGAAAATATTATTGGTTCCTATGAATTTAATCTTATACGGAATTCGAAACATTATTCAAGATCAAGATCAGAAACAGTCACTTCCGGTGTCGTATAACAACATAATAATTAATCCTTATTCCGGTTATCTTCAAATTTCCCGACTGCCGTCTTCGAAAACATTATCAGAAGTTTATCAACTAACAGTTGAGCGTGTCTTAAAAAATCATTAAAAGCTTTCAAATTCTTTGTAAATTGAACTTCTGTTGACTCGAAGAAAAAGTAAAACATCCTTTAACAGGTTTCTCATTGGTTGATACGCATTTTTTCTGCCTTTTTGTTTCTATCAAATATTGAGCTTTTAAAATTTAGCAGCAGAAAAAGCTTTAATATTAAGACAGTAAGTTAACCAAATATGCGAGAAAGTAATAGTTCTATTTTGCCATACCAAATGGTTTAAATTTCGTCAATGTAAAAGCTAATGATACAAATGGTAACTTTCTATTTAAGGCCAGTATACTAAAATGCTTTGTCACTTTAAACACAGAAATACAGAACAGTTAAATTGCTTAGCAAATAATTATATTTTGACTGATGATAAAACAGTTGTCTGTTCTTGCTTATTCCATAAACTAGGCACGCAACTTGGATAAGGTACCTTTAAACATAATTTTGACATTTTAGTTGTTACTATTGTTGGAAGGAATTTACAATTATGTTGTTTACATCACATAAATGTAATTTTGTTTCAGATTTTGACAATAAATTGGTGTTTTAACCTCGAAATGCATAAATATTAATGTAGTTTGCTCACCTTTATGACGTCATTTCAAGGACTGATTTCAATTGTCCGAAGGTCCCTTTTCCTATTGCGCATCAAACATCATTTAAAAGTATTACAAAATTAAAGCGGAATTTCAAAAGCCACCAAAAAATAAAGACAATTATTGCAGCTCATACTGTATGGGCATGAATGATATTCATGAAATTCTCGTGCAAGATTTTACGTGTTGATTTTACAAGCTAAATAGGTCGATTAATTAAATGGAGAAGTCGTGAATCTATACATGATTACCTGTGGTCTAAGTCAGATAGACCACGAGTAACCGTTGTCTACGAGATTTCTCGGCTCGCTTCGCTCGCCTCTAAATCTCGTAGACAACGGTTACTCGTGGTCTATCCTTTACATAACCAAAGCCCTGGGTTTATTGGTATGCGCGTCTTGGTCGAGCCGACTATATCTGTGATTACTTAAGAAATTTGACCTTTCGGGACAAGATCAAAATTGCAGTTTAGAGCACCAACAGAAATCAATTCGTGTTAACATAACTTTTTTTGTCGTGAAAATATGGATGTTTTCGCGAAAAAAAAAACAACTTTTTTTGCGAAATCCTCCAGTATTTTCACGTTATTTTATGTGGTTAAGTTGTGGCACAAATAAATTTATGCGCAAACATTGATGCTGTATCTCAGTCATCTGTGGACTAGTACGTTACTAGTTGAGCAATATTTTATATGAATACCAACTTGACAGGCGCGTAGGAGCGATTTGAACATTGGGGCCGCGGAAGACATGATTTTGGCTGAACAGCAGTGATAAGTCGATTTACATGTAATAAGATAATTATTTTATAAAACAATTACATGTAGTAATTGGTCTATGTAAAACGTTTCAATTATCAGATTTTTAGTACTGAAATATAATAAAATCACAGTTCATAATCTTAACGTCTATTCTTCTATAATATAGAGTTTCATATGCAAAAGTACTTATTGGATACAGATCGGATAACAAAACATGCATCAGTAATAATGTCATATATTACTGAATGTTCCTTACTAAGAAATGAGGTTAATATTATCAAATAAAATAGTTTTAAATTTGGAGCGCTCGTAATTAACCAAGTTCTTTTACTTTGAAAATTATGGTATTGGAATACGACATTGTTTCGCGCTACTGATTTCATTACATTTAACTGGGATTAACTTATCCGTGGCTTGAACACCCTGGGGCAACCCCCGACACCTCATCGTTATCTGGACGTTGAAACTTGACTGTGTATTAGCTAAGCCGATAACGATTTTCGGTAAAAAGCCGACTATCTGATGGTTCGGGTTTACTGCTTATGGCATTGCATAGGCGCAAAAAAGTATTTTTTTTTAGTTTTGTTTAAGACTTGGCTGCCGGGCCGCGACTTGCCGAAATATTGGTGCCGCGATCGCGGCCCCTGCTCTTACGCGCCTGCTTGACCAAAAGTGAATAAATTATTAGGTCATGTGATGATGATTGTCACGCGAGAATTTTCATGTGTAAACAACGTAAGTCTTACCTTCCGTTCAGTCGGCCAGGGGATACGTACTGTTAATGTCACCAAATATCTGTTTTTGTTACTTTACCCATCTTTTCCGATAAAAAAATGATGACAAGAGCGTTAGCATGTCAGATTTAGAGCCTAGTAAAGGAATATAAGGCTTTTATCAAAGAAAGTCCAGAATACAGGAATCAGTTACCACCCCTGAAGGGGCCGTCACACTATGACGTTCTGGCCAACGTTCTCTGAACGTTTCAATCGTTCATTTGTTGAGCGTTTTAGAATGCGGATGAAACATCTGGCGTGTTATTAACGTTTAGTATAACGCACATCTAGCGCGTGTCTTACGCACAAGAAGAGTGTAACAGCGACCAAGTAAGAACGCTCAAACCATAAGCATGTGCTCAAGGGCAACTGGCGCTAAGAACGATTTGTCAAGGTTAGACGAGCGTGCTGTGGCATGGACGTTCGGTAGCCCAACTATTTGTGCGCAAAAAGAGCTTTTCTATATATACGATGGTCGCTCTTCGCGCACAAACCAGTTACTAGTCAAATCAATGCGGAAAATTTTCCTTCTATTTCTATATGCCGCCGATCGGAAAATGAATCGCAACTTTTCAATCTTTTGCCGGCTTCATAAAGCATCTTAAACCATATTTATTTTTAAAAATACATACCCGAGAAGCCACATTTAAGTAGAATCAATATATGTAATCCTTTATAAGTAACGTTTTCGTTTTTTATGCAAAACTGTTTTAAACCTCCACCCATGTCGATTACACCGCATAAAGTTTATCTCACTCGCATTTATCGATAATTTTCACCGTGTAAACGGCATATGCTGTGGTAGGTTTAACAAGTTATTTTGTGGATAATTCGTTCATTTTATTGTTACTTTTATCATTATTTATGTTTTATAACGATATTTGACATACCAGTGTTGAAATTTTCATGTGGGAGTGAAAAAAAAGAATTTAAATCGGGCCGATTTCCACCACAGTTTTGATCGTTACTGCTTGAGACGTAAAGGACAGACAACGAAAACGTCCGTATGATAATTGGTCTGTGCTTGCAGTCGAATTATTGAGACTAGGACGTTCGGGTGACGCTCGAATGACGTCCACTGGACGCCAAAAGGACGTTAATTTCACTTTAGTCACAGGCTGTGTGCGCTAGGGGACCGTTCAGTGGTCGTTGAAAGGTCGCCAGTAAGTCGTTCACAGCAAAGCAAACAATTTGTAACAACCAAGTAACGCATGAGTAACGACTGACTTACGATAGCCGAACGCATGCAATGCTCGGCGAACGTTAATAAAACGTTCCACGAACGTTCTTAAACTTTCTTCAACGTTTAAAATAAAACGTTGAAGAATGCTGGTCTCAGTGAAAATTGTTGTGCATGTTCAATTTTTTTCCGGACCAGCGTTCTCCGCCGTTTCTCGGCGATCACAGACGTTCACCGACAACGTTTCCTCAAAAGTCGTAGAACGCTGGCCAGAACGTCAAAGTGTGACGGCCCCATAAGCCATTTTGAAAGAGCTAATTCTTTTTAATCAGTCGACAGATGACTGAGATACAACATCAATGTTTGCGCATCAATTTTTTTTAGTCATTATGATTCATCGATTCCTGTGCACAGGTAATAGTTCTAAATTAAGAAATTATCAGAATAACAGTTTTTTCCATTAAATGATATTGGAGATTTATCGTAAATTTGATTTAAAATACCTTTTGTAGATTTGTTTGAGAAATCAATTTCATTATTAAACATTATTAAAATATTTTAACTACATCCAAAAGCAAAATGTAAGCAAATTTAAAAAGTGTCAGCGATAGATTTTTTATGATAAGATACGATTTATTACTAAATCAAATATATTGTTGTTGTTGTACGAAGCGAGATATCTTATTAAACTTTATTTAACAGTGAAACTTACTTCAATTACTTCCAATTTTCAAGGTTATATATTAAACAAAGACAAACTTACATGACAAAACCGAAGTGTAACGGACGTATGGTAAACGCTTTGTGAAAATATCAGTCACAATCGACCTCCTTATAATATTTACAAATGTATTCGAAGATTATATTTCACGAGACAAGTCATTCTTACATCATTATGACGTCGATCTAGGAACTTTGCCAGACAGAAACAAAAAAAGAATAACACAATTTTGACAACTTTAATGAAACCGGACTATGGTCGGAAAAATTCGTTATATAAAAAAAATCATTCAATACTATTTACTGCGTAATCCACAGTGCTAGTAATTACTCGCTTTTTATGTAAAGATTGAAAAGTGCATTTACCTTGTTCTAATCTACCGTTATTGTCCAACAATATTGACCTGGCACTCTTGCATTTGACCCCATATTCGTTAATTTTCGTAAATGTTACGATCAGTAGTCCGGCATCTATTCCAATACTCCACACATCACCGAGTCGTAAATTGAATAATATATCGGTGTTTTCGCTGATATCCGTGTTTATTCAATGACCTTTACGAAAATTAATGAAGTGCCAGGTCAATATTGTTGGACAATACAAATTAGCAACGAATTTTCTTAGCAAGAGCTTGCAGCTTTTTTTGCCGTAACAGTTTAATATTTTATCATTATTTTGACGCGTAGGAATTTCTAAATTTTGAGAATCGTCCGGTATATTAACATACCGCCGAAGACTTATGTTATTAATAACTCTGACCTTTCACCCGTCCTCGAGTTCGTGTCACTTTTTATGAAAACATAGCCGTGAATACTATACTTTCCTATATCATTATTTAACCTTTCAAAAAATTCATATTCAATTACTGGAGAATTATGATTTTTATAAACATTTGAATCCTCCGTCGGTATGTAACACGTACAAAAATATGCATCATTCATATCGTCTAAAAGATCTTGTTTTAATTTTAAAACAAATAATACCATTCGTGTTTTTTCAACAAGTGACAAAACTTGAGAGTTCTCTATTAAAATATCCATGTCCACCGCTATTGCGCTTTGCTTTGCGGTTATATTTCGAACGGTTACACACAAAATATTCATTATCATTAATCATAAATTTGTGGTTTTTGAATGCCACGATTCAGTCAATAAAAGAATATCATACTCTGATACAAAAAATAAAAAGTCATTGTCATTCAGCTATGACCTGACACCCAGAACATTCCACACATTCCACAAGAGTCTATCTCTATCTAACACCGCTTGTTTGTGGACGTATCTCGCCTGAAGCATCCAGGGTATGAGTTGTTTTCGCCTTTTTTTGATAATATTCAAGTACTGGTCGTTTAAACCTTTTGAGATCGAATCTTTTCTCTCAAACGCTACCCTTTTAACGGTCTCTTTAACGGGGACCATGGAATTTTGCGACAATAGCTCGCAACTTACCGTGCTGGAATTTCCCAATTCCTTGCGCTCTATCGATATTAAAATTATGAATATCAAGGTCATCATTGCAGAAATTCATACTTTAACTGCTGCAGTTTCCATTAGTTTACTTTACAAAAAACTGATCCATACCGTTCATGTATCCCAGGCTGCTTAAATGTGGCATAGACCTGCGGCAGGGACGGGGCGACTGATAATGACTCGCAATACCTCTAGGATAAGGGGGATCTGTCCGAGGAAGGACCCCGGTGTCTGCATAACGAGCTGTTGTACATTTTGTGCACCTTGCATATTCTGTAGTTCATAAGCCGCGCTACTGATATACGTATTGTTACGTGGACAGTTATTTTAATCAAAGCGCTGAAAGCGTTGAAAGACTGGTGCGCTGGTTGAATCGAACATGCCCTGCACATATATCATTACTGTAAACATACGAAACTATGTGTGATTTTTTCGTTAAACTTTGTGACAGTTACTATCATCAACATTAGCAAATAATTCAGTATATTCAGGGTTTTCAATAGATGCAGGTACTTGTATTTTGATGCAAGGAAATTAGGTTTACCACTTTTTTTTTCACCTGAATCATAGGTTGGGGGTCTTTTTGATGCAGAAGCGTATGATAAGTGGTTAAATTTTGCTAGAATAACGATGATCAGGCTACGCCACAACTGAGTAGTGTCAACAATGAATTGCACAAGGCTCACGTACCTTAAGAGACTGAAACAGTTACAATCTTAATTTTTACGTCGATCGCAACAATGCATTAACAAAAATATTCGCCAACTTACTAACGGTCTCCCCAGGATTTTTGGAAGCGTTGTCGCTGGACTGTTCGTGGATTTAAGCTCGCGAAACTTTATTTTTTAACTATAATTTTATACAGTTTTATATTTGTACCAAAGTTAACTGCAAAAACTGTATATAGTACATAGATGTTTTAGTATGTCAACATGCGTTTTAATAACATAAACTGATCTGATCTCATCAAGTTACAATGTCAACTTTATACTCTGTATAGTTAGTTTTTCACCTTCATTGTCCAATATCTCACACATATCAAACTCAGTGTTTCATTACAACTGACAGAATTACGATTAAACTTTCAGAAGCCTCTGTTTTCTTGGGCCCAAGTCCTGACTTCCTTATTATAATCAAACTTCAGTACATCAGGACCTTCCATGGATATCATTAACAATAAATTTAATGTTGAATTGTTAAGCCTGCTTCTAAGTTTTGTCTTCACTCTTGATAATGTGGAAAAAACCCACTCACAATCTGAAATAAAATTAATTTACGATACCGGTAAACAGAGAGAGCTTCACCCATAAAAAATAATATCGTAATAGGTATTCAGTTAACACAAACAGGTATAATAAATTATGTAGTGAACCCCTAGAAGCTGGTTTAAACCCCTAGTAGCAAATTATTTTGCCACTGACTGTTCCAAGGCGCTAACCCATAAGGTTAACCTTTTTTGTTAAACAATCAACAAACAAATCATTTATTTTCCTCTCTTCTTTTTGCTGCGGAGGAGGCTTTGTTTTATGAGTTTGGCGATTCCTGGTATGCATATTTCCCTTTTTATATATAGTAGCATGAAATTGAGTTATTTTATTTATTTAATGCAAGTCACAAGGCTAGTATATATATAATAAAAATATATATAATCATTGCCAACTTCTTGCAACCAGGAGTAGACTTTCTTCCACTTTGGATCGACACCTGACTGAATGGATCTGGCTGTTCGAGGTAGCCGGCGTTGATTCAGTTTCTCGGCATGTTGGGGTACCGCGTCCGGCGTCGGAGTAATTTCACGACGTGAAAGGGTACTTGGCGTCGTCAGAGTCGCTCTTGAAGGGCTATCCGGAATGATCTCGATCTCATTTCTAGAATTTTGAAGTTCAGAATGCCCGATGGAGTTGGCATCAGCCTCACAAGGCCGGTTTCTCTTGAAATAAGAGTCGAGTCGTCGTTCTATCCCGCACGCATACTTGAAAATGTGTCCGACGAAAATGAACTGATCGTTACGATGATATCGCAGTAAAATGCCACAGTATGTATTTCTTTTGCAATTTAAGTTCTAACTGCAACTTGCCAATAGATTTGTTTAAAACAAATCCATTATCGCACAATTATTTTCATACATGTATACAGTACAATTTTCGAAGTGTTTGTTTTCTAATCACAGAAATAAGAATAACCAAATTATTATTCATGATCGCATCTACTTAAAATCATTGAACATTATGTCAAACACACCGGGTTCCGCTTTTAATTGAGAATATCAACAGTCGGCAAAGACAAAATACGATCAAACGACATCGACAGACTTGCGAATTCACCACGTGGAGAGGCGGAGTTATCCAGCTGATAGTAAAGAAATCGATTGTGATTGGTCAAATCGCCCATTGCTTAACCTTGAATGAGGTGTGTATTGAAAAGCGACCTGTGTTTACAATGCAAGAAACAGAAAGTTATGACATGTCGATTTTGAATAAACGGATGTCGGCGAATTTAACACTTGTTGAAAATAGATCAAAACTTGTTAACGGTTATCTTGGGAGAACACTGGGACCCGGCCCGGTCCTTGATAGCCGAGCAAAATCTCGATCCACAACTGCTCCAACCTAACCAAAATGGCAACCCACGCTATCTCCCGCTTGTCACGTGACTGATTTGTTTTTAATCGTTCTTTTAATATCCTTTCATAGTTGTTCGAACAACAACATTAAATTGTTTTTTGTTGTTTTTATTTGTAGCATAATCTTTCAAAGTTCGCATTCCTTCTCGAAATATTTGTATTTTCTTAAAATGCACTACTTTTTATGCCACACAACTACGTAATCTTTCAGGCATAACTAAACTACTCATGCATATCGAGTTGCTTGTTCACTGCCGTAGCGAGTCATGATTTCACTCTACATTTGTTCGATGGAATTTTGGGCATGGATGCTCCAAAATTACACGGAAACTTACTATCAATCGCTCAGAATTCGTGGAACGGTGTGCTGCATTGTGCTTCACACTTGTGCAGAACATTTCGGCCTGCTCTCGCGGTGACCACTTACTTGATACGCTCTCGTGGTCGCAATGATACATCCGAAGTTCAGGACTGCGCGTCGCAGAGTTAGCAGCATCGTTAACTAAGACTGGTGCGCATGCGCACCAGTCAAAAACCCGATCAGTCATTATTTGTAATTGTTACCCGGAGTAGAGCTCGTCAATTCAGGGGACAGTTGTGAACCTGTCCGTTTTTTGGCAGCATTTGGTTTCCCTGTATTCCCCATCATTTTTTCAGAAGTGTTTATAAAATAAAAAACCGCATTTCACGTATACAACAATTTCAATAATTCCAGAAAACATATCACAGCAAAATCCAACACAGAATTTTATCGTTATGTTATTTACGAGTCCATAATCTGTAAGGGCTTACCACACCCTCCCCGATCACGTTCATCAGGAGAAACTTAGTGCAAAGTTTCATTGAACGGCATTTTGCCGTTGTTGAGATTTTTATATTTTTTCTTTTTATCGATGAACGTGCTGGGAAAGAGTGTGGTAAGCCATTAATCATATTTACGTTATCACATTTTGATTCAGTAAATTAAAATTCATGTCATAATCACAGTAAAGAGAATCAAATCCAATGTTTTAATAACATTAGTTTTCGCGGACGGTTATCGGTAACATGGCATTTCGTGGGTACTTTATTCGTGGTTTTCAATTTTCTACAATCACTTTATTTAAAATTCTATATTTTGTTGAAAGTTAAAATGTGTAGACCTATCTACCAATAAAATTCACGAAAATAAGTACCCCATAAATATTAATGGGTTTACAGTATTCAGGGACGGTGACTCTTCCCCTGTTCGACGATTTCTGTCACATAGTTTACTATTTGGGTGAACAGACTCCAGACAGGTCCGTCTTCGCCAACAACATCAACAGCGTGTTCTTTGTCATAACGAACTACAGACACTGTATCAGGATCAGGAACAACTATTTTCATCAAGCGAAGCTGCAGCTCATACCATCTCTAGAAAAAAAGAAATATGCAATTCTTAATGCTGGGGAGTTAGTGGTCATAAGGATGCACGTGCAGAAACGTGAAGACTAGTTTCCAGTTTCAGTGTTTCAGTTCTGTGATCTTGGATAATAGTTTCATAACAGACAATGGCAGTGAAGATACTTTACAAAATTTCGTCATGTAAAGAGATCCGCAGTGTCATCTCGGACCAAGATAATGATCATAAAACTAAGTTTGGAATTCAGTCTCAAATCTCGAGTATCCGATAGTCTGAAATGGGGACGAGTCTCCATTTCAGCCAATCAGATTCTTGTGATTTGAGGCTTGTCATTGACACATTATTAACAAGAGATGTTTGTAAAACGTGTATGCTCTAAACGCCGTAATGGATAGTAAACTGCTGTTATTGATCACTCAAATGATTGTCTAATTAGTTGTGAGACAAGATTTGTGTATTATAGGTCACAGTAGTCTTGACATTGGACCTTCTGACCTGGACATGAAAAGGATTCATGCATACGTAATGGCAAACCGCATTACCGAATCGGTAGATCGTATGCTAAATCGTTATGTATTATTAGTCAGTGAAATGTTTTGTGCTTAAGGTTGCTGTGACCTTTGACGTTCAAACCTGGAAATCAATGAAGTTCATGAACAGGTGATCTTAACATTAGTCTTCCTGACCTTAAACTAAATAGGGGTCATCTATAGATAATGACAAACCTCCATTCTCAATATGACAATTGGTAAAATCGTTGTGAATTGTTTGGTCAGACAAGAATTATGAGTTAAAGGTCTCCGTGACCGTGACCTTTTACCTACTGACCTGAAAATCATTAGGGGTCATCTACAGATAACTACAAACATCCCTACCAAATTTGAGGACCATAGATAAAAATTTGAAAACATTTTCTAGTTATTGACCGGTCAAGGTGTTTACGGACGGACCAACCGACATTTGCAAAAAATATATCTCCGCTTCTTTGAAGTAGGGCATAATAAGTCATCGTCGTCGAACAATCATTTAGATATGTTTTTGTGCAGGCTACGTGTAGGTGTAGCGATGGAGCAATTTTCCGTGCGGCTATGCGATGTCGCAATAGTCCTATTGCGACAATAATTCTGTTCCCTGAAATCTTGAAGATCTACGTTTCGACTGTCCAAAACACTTAATCAATATTTCACTTACAGCAGTAGATATCTTTTCTAGTCTTTGTAGCATCAGATTATTAGTAATATCTTGAAGAATCCGTTGGCAGATTGTTGTCCAATCTTGTAGCTTCTTTCCACCAGTAACGTCCGTTATCCCGACAATATGCTCTACCTTTAGGGATTTCTCCACCCATATTACACGTGCGTTATTACTTTTCATTCGCTGTTCTAAAATAGCTTTGTACTTATTGGAACTCCGGAGAAACCTGGATTATTAATGATATAATAAAAACAATAACGGAATTGCGTATACGAGTTTTAGATCTGTAATACAACAAAGTGTAATATTTCACTAAGACAATTTCGCACCTAAACCCAACCGATTAACCTCCCATAATACTCTTTAGCGAAGCGAGGCAGTAATGATAGATATTAGATATATATTTGTTCATGTCTTCTATCTGCATTTGTTCCTTCAATTATGCTTTTAATATACATGTAGCAAATTACTGTTGGTGCCAGAGGCCTGTGAATCATGTGTCAGGATTCTTTAATCCGATGCCAGAAACGACAGCCCGGTAATTGCAAATACAGGTCCGTTTCTTAAGTCCAATCTAGGGCCGTGAGCCCATTGCCAGAATTGTTAGCCATGGTTCTCGAGCTAAATTTCGGTGACCTGAGCAAGAGCACTGAGACAAGCACAGTTCCAAAGTGGGTGTTATAAGCTCCGAGCAAAAATGGGATGTGGGCCCTGTAACAGGAATCTTAACCATATACCAGTCCAGCACAGGGTTAATTTAAGTCACAGTGCTAATTTTTAATTTCTATATATCACCTCTATTTGTAACCGTACTGCGATGGTAGTAAAGCGTCAGATTTGAGAGTTACCTGAATATGCTGTTATCTAACCCCTCAAATACTAATGGTCCAGGTGAAGTCGTCCTGGGAATGTTGCCTTGTTCGTCTGAATGCTCAGCAGTCTCTGCACTAAGGACGTTATGTTCATATTCACCGAATGTTTGCGCTACACCTGCATAACAAAAAGAATACACTGACTGTCGGTTTTGTGGAACAGAAAGGGTACTTATTGTAAGTGAGGTGGGAGTGACTGGTACGGTCTGTGGTGTTCGTGAATAAGCTGGGTGGCATAGCAAAAGCTTCACGTACTGGTTATCGAGTTTAACTTGAAATCTTACGAAATATGTTCATTTTTTAAACAGTTGCGTTAATATGATTTTTACTTTATGAAAAACGAACTGTCTAAGTCATTGACAAAATACCATCTTAGCTTAGTTGTTGAATAAAATATTATTACCTAGGCCAAGAGTTCCTAATGTTTCTTTGTTGTCTATGATACTTTTGAAATCGCTGTCGGGCTTGAAGTATACATTTTCTACATCTGCTTTGGTTTTGACATCAAAAACACGTGAAGCTATTGTTGAAATTCTTGGTTTAACATTTATAATATTTATGTAGAGTCCGCTGTCTGTGTATGTTTCCGTATTCAGCATTCCTTTAATGTCTGCTATTTCAGATTTGATATCTTCATTTGTTGCATTTAGAACGCTGAAGAGCGCGTCAGTTTCATTTTCTTTCTGCTTTAAATCCTCTAAACTTTGAGCTTCGACTTTAGCAACTTTTTCCTCTATTGCCTTTCTGAATGTTTCGATTTCTGTTCTTGCTGCGTCAATTGTTTCTTTATACTTCTCTTCGGCTTTACGGATTTTTACGGAATTTTCAACGGTAGATAACTCTATGTCGTCGACTTGCTTCAAAACCAGTTTGAGTTGTTCCCCCTTCTTCACATTGATTGCCAGATCTTTGATATACTCCATGTTACAACCATTATGCTTCATCACCATGCATTCTCCACACCCGACTTCAATGTGTTGCTTGCAGTAAAATTTCACAGTTTCGTTGTGAACGGCGCACAGTTCTACATTTGTCTTGAGTTTGACTTCAGATTTCACGACATCAACAAATACATGATGTTTACAAAACTTTCCTTTCAAGTGGTGTTTGAAACACCCCCGACACATGTACTGTTCACATTCCCTGCATAGTCCTTCAGCCTGTGCTGTTATACCGTCTTCTTCACATGGCTCACAATGTTCATGCACTTTTTCCAAAACTTTAACTCTACCGTCTACCTCCATATATATATACCTCTATAGTAAGGTTTATTTTAAAACGAAAGAGGAAGTTATAAACAATAAATATACAAACAATTGAATGTATTATCAGTCATCGATTTAAATGGGTTAAATAATAATTGTAAGAAATTTCTCTACATTTTTTCCATTCCGTTGGACTATTATATCCCGTTGGATTTGGGGCATCATAAACATTGTCTCAAAGACAATTATGTTAGAATGCAAAGACTTATGAATTTAACGAAGTTTAATAGGCCTACATAGATTCTATTTGCAGTATAAAACTAAAAGTGAGGAATATGAGGACTAAGGTTTGTATAAGCCATAGCAACTTAATATGTAGTTTGCTTAAAATTTATCGACATTGAAGCTGTAGGCAAAATGCCAACTAAATCACTCCACACTAAAGTTATGGTCCTGGTTCTTGTCGAACTTTAAGATGAATTTTTTTCGTGAATTTTTTTCCTTACTTATATGAATTTAAAACTCCAACGTTCTACACACTCATTCTTATATGTTTTTACCTCTTATATTTTTTTTCAAGCTTCGATCAGTCCCTGTACATTCTACAATATAGCGTCAACCAATCAAGAAAGTATATGCGTGAATTGGATAATTGTCTAGAGTTGGATACCCGTCTCCACTCCAGCATTAATCGATCAGCTGTCTAGGAACAATAGTTACAATATAGGTGGTATAGAAATAAAAATTTGTACTGCGACTTTAATTAACCATGTGCCGGACTCGCGCCCACTGGAATATGGTTAAGATTCCCGTTACAGGGCCCATATTCCATTTGGCTTGGAGCTTATAACACCCACTTTGGAACTGTGCTTAAATCTCAGTGCTCTGACTCACGTCACCGAAATTGAGCTCGAGAACCATGGCTAAACAATTCTGGTAATGGGCAAGATTGGAGACTGGTCTCCGGTACCATCATCAACCGATCAGCTGCCTTGGCTTAGAGACCGTCTCCGCTCCCAGCGTCAACCGATCAATTACCCAAGATTCAGATACTGTTCGCACGTCTTAACGTTAACCTATAATATGCCTAGGATTGTATTCTGGTCTCAAGGCTTCCATAGTTATGACCATTATCAAACTTACATGCATTTATGACTGAGTCTCTGGTTGAGCTGCATTGAAATGAAAATAACTTCAGATGCTGCGATTCATTTTTGTTGTTGGAAGCAGATTAATGTATGATATATTCCAAGTTTCACATACTTTGGAAAAAAGTGGTCATTTTAATGCAAGGATTGAATAACTCAAAGTTTAATTAAGGTTAATGTTGGGAGACTACCGGATCATGATCCCTGTCTGTACCTGCTTCATGTATATCAAGCAACAAACAGTAATTCTGTTTAAGATCCCGGATATCCCTCCAGGCATATTGTCCCTTGCTTTCCCTCTTCAGAATTGCAGCTTGAAAGATAACGTCACTGATAAAATCTGGACGGTCACGACTATAACTATTACTTTGAGGGATATGGCTGGTATTGATCGGCGAACAATGTAAATTCAGATCAGCTAATGTAGCCGATCCGTGCTGTCTTATCAGCATCTACGCTGTTTGGTTTTATATCAATTATTATTTCTGACATTGAAGCAAACTGTTTAGATCCTGATCAGACCAAACAGATGTGCCAGCTGATTTGGATCTGCACTGTGCAGACATGTTTTAAACTCATATATAAACATGTAGTCAAGGGGTAAAGCCGTGTAACAAGTCATAATTCAATGCTCTTCCAATGTGAGAACTAATAAACTTCCACTTTACTGTAAAATTACACAACTGTGCACACTGTTTTGAGATTCTTTTATTTGTTTACATATTTAAATTAGAAGAGTTATGTCAGGCGCGTAGCTGCCTATACGCGTGTACGCGACTGAATCCACATGATTCACCTCTGAACGCCCAAAATGCACCATTGATATAAAAAAATAGGGGTGTGGGGCGTGTCCCCCCCCCCCCCCTCCGGGCAGCCCAATTATGAATCCACATGAAAAGAGGGCTAGCTACGCCCCTGTATGTAATGAATAATACTTTTTATTTGGATTTCAAATAACAATAAAATACTATTGCATCAAAAATTTTGTAAGGATACAAAGGGAGATGGGCTACATCTGTTCAGGGGAGACTACAAACACATAATGTTCAATTATTTCTCTTTCAATCTTTTGTGCTACAGCAAGTACATTTGATTTGTTCATTTGTGTAAGAGATAACATATTACGTGTCAAACTGTGCAGATGTAAAATCTCAGTTGGGGGACATTTCAGATGACCAGTGTCCAGTGACACCAATATATATGGACATGTAAATATTTCTTTAGTAATTCACACAACAGAATCAATTTCTAACAGATATTTTACAAGGAAGAACTTGTAATCACATCCACTGTGAAACAAACCTTTTGATCAATACGTTAGTGATTTTCTTCAACTCTTACTCCACATTTACAGCTGAGCTTGTATTGTGTGGGCCAATGGTTTAGATCCAGATCATCCACACAATCTGGATCTAAATTGTTCTTTTTCAGATTCATTTGGTTATTTTCTGAATAAGAGGTGTAGATCAAGATCTGATGACATGGACTTTCTGGCTGATCAGGATCTGCACTGGTTACCCGTGTGATTAAAGGCATACATGTATATATGGAGAAAAAGGGTTATTTTAGTATGAAAACTTGTTCACATATGAATCAATGGCACAACACCATCTACTTTTCCTGCCTCCACGAGCATTAAACAAGCAACTACAGACAGCAGTTATTAAGTCATTTTATTTTCATATTTTCACAATTGTTTTACTGGCATGCAAACATTCAAGATCTTCACAACTGGATATACGTCACATTTTCTGGAAAGCCCTTCTTAGAATGCAAGCTATGTTAAAAAAATGAACTTAAAACTGCAAAACTATTCAAAGATTAAAGATTTAAGACATATTCATTGAATGCTTTGCTGGAAAGCAGAAACACTACATAAACAAACAGTGATAATGCTACTCGACAACAGTTCCCAAGACCATAAAACTTAGAATGGAGACCAGTCTAAAATTTCAAGAATAAGATTTGCTTAACTGGTGACAAGTCGCCATATCAGTAAACCAAATGCTTGAGATTTGAGTCTGGTCTTTAGATTTAGTTTCATGATCTTGGAAAAATTTTAATAATCTAAAGAATAAACTTATTAAAGAAAAGCATGGCAGGTTCTGATTTCACCTCATTACAGAATTAATGTGCGCACCATTTGCAGGACATCAACTGATTTGCCTTGAACATAATTTTTGCCTTAACTAAACAAACAGTGGTCACATGAAATTCATAATGTTGTAAAAATGGAAACTACCACAAGTTAAGCTTGGTCTCCATAGCAACAAATCACAAGCTAACGTTCCAACCTCAGTCACCCTAACATGGGACTGTTACAATTTAACATAAAAGCTGTCATCAGAAACCGAAAAACAAAATGTTGAATGGAGATAAAAATATATCATCAAATCAAACAACAAAGAACTGTAAATATATATCAAATATACTTGTAAAGTGTAGTAAACAATACTGGTAATCAATGACCAAATATAAATATAAATGAGTCACCAGATTAGCTATAAATAGAAATCTAAGTGATTGCTATAAATAGTATTCTAGAGATAAACACAGAAATTGTATACCGTTAAAAAACAACACATCACTAGAAATGATGATATGTCCGAACGATCGTGATGCTCAGTGAAATTATCTCAGTGCTTTTCTTTTCCCTTCTATATCTACATATATCTACATATTAATCAGAAGCTGTCACAACTTAGTCAATTTTGGCAGAAGGTAATGCCCAGAGCACATGTTTTGTTCACTTGTACTAGTATTTATATAAATTACATCTAGAACAATGAGTGTACTGGCTTTTATTGCCAGATCAGCATGTCCATTACATGAATTTAACAAACAAGTTTAAAACACATGTTTGGACAGCCAAAATGTGATCAAAATCAACAATAATTGTTGTTGCATCTTTATAAAACTAGTAACAAGTCAAAATGTCAAAACACATGAACAAGCTAATGTTTCTGTGACATGGATCATAAGTTATCTCAAAATCTTAAATAAATCTATCAGCAAATAATGTTGTATGAATTTAAAAAAACAAACCAGATTCAATTAAGCATTTTTTATCATTTTCAATTTAAAATAATTGTCGGTTACATAAATAAACAATATCATGACACAATATAACTTTAACCCTTTACACCATATATACACATTTTATTGCATATGCAACCAGTTCAGATCCAGAGTAGCTGGCACATTCATGATGTATAATCAGAATCTAGGCAGTTCATTTCTTGGTAAGAAATATCTGAATGAATGTAAAAGTTAACAGTGTAGACCCTGTGTAGATTCTGTATCTACACTCTCTGCACATGCAATAACACCTGTTTTCATGTTGTAAAGGGTTGATGGGTCAATTCATGGTCGCTGTTCATTGTCCATAAATAGAGGATACAGTCGTTTCTTTGCAATCATGTCATATTTGGGAATATAGAACAATCGATGGTCCAGAATCTCTGAAGAACGGTCTAGAAAAATTTAATTCTATCACTACTATCTTTTAGGCTAGGAACCGATGGAAATTCCTCCTCTGACAGCGAAGCCTGGGCCAGCTTGTTGAAGCTCGGTACGCTAGAAATACCCGTAATCGGGGCCAGCAGGGCAGTACCCTTAGGGTCCACAGCGTTAATTACTCGCATTGTGTTAGTGGAACCAGATCCTGGCTTCCATCCTTAAAACAACATAAAACAAATATATTCATCATGCATAACACCAAGTTAGATCTATATGCCTCCGAGGTTATTTCATGGTTTAAATTTTTAAACACCCCAAGGACCTGGTTTAATTATTTATGTATATGGGCTTTATTGCATGTGCAGGTAGATCCTGAACAACCAGCACATCTGTGAGTCTGATCAAGATCTTCACTTTTTGATTCTTTGAGTTATTTCTGATGAATGTGCCAGTTGATCTGGATCTACACTGTTTGCACATGCAACAAAACCCATATGATACGAAGTAAAGGTTTTCCTGAAAGTCACAAATCCACTGAATTTAATACAACTTGATTCGGGTCTACATTGGGTCTAAAGTGGCCACAAGTTAACAATCTACCAGCAGGTTCAAAAAGTGTATTTATTATTGCACTAAGGTGATCTAGCCTTAAGGTTATAAAGTTGGTGACCAGACTTCAATCTCAAGCAGCTGATTGGTTGGAATTGAGCTCAAATCTCCAAACTGGCCAATCAAATGCTATAGTTCTGAGACTGGTCTCCTGTCTCAGTGTGACATACTGTTAATCAAAACCTTAGTCTTTTTGTTTGAGACATGTTGTAAATCATACGACAAAAATATTTTCGAGTACGAGTTTGTTTTTTTTCTGTGTAATAAAACATGTATTAGGTAACCGAATTTGCCAGACTAAAATCATCTTTGATGTCTACAGAACATTATATTAGATGTTAAACATGTATTACATCTGAATAACTTCTGTGTTATGTGGTAACATGCTGTATTCCTCAGCCTTCAGTTGATTAATAAATCATGGACAACGTTACCTTCGGTGTTTTTTTTTACATTTTAGTAACCGTTGTTACTATATTGGCAAAGAACTTAAAATTCTCTGTAAAACTATCAGGTGATTTTATAGCACAACAAAGTAAATGTCAAACAATGTTATCTTGTTAACTTTTTATCATTATTTCTTAGATTGACATCTACTCAGACACCTCTTCCTGTGATGTGTCTCATATGGTATTTATAGTCAAATCCAAAAACTAAGTGGTACAGTTATAAGTTTTGCTAAATGCCGAGAGTGGAAGTAGAGACTTACCAGACACAATGACCATGGGATCTCCGACTCGGACAAAGCCTCGGTCCATGCCGACCTGTATACCCTTGTAGATCCTGCGGTCTACATCCACTGTCCATTCATTCATCACACCATCTGTAATCACACAACATAGGGCATGTTCAGGTTATTTTACATTGTGATGTACCAAAAAGATGGATAATCGATTTTAATGAGCGAATGACAGAACCATATTTGAATTTAAATTACTGGTACTCAACCATAACTTAGAAGCCAATAGATTCTCCACTAACATTGTTAATATACAACTAAACTTAAATGATAAAAGGGGCAGTGTGGGAGGCTCCCAGTAGCATCAGTGTATTTTTATACAAACAACACAATTTCTCTCAGTGTTCACCTACTAAAAATTACGTTTTTTCCATGTATATTACTTAATTGTAAGCTTTTCATTATTTAACAGAAATCAGATTTGATCTACTAATATATGGAATCTACAATTGTTTAAATGTAAATGAACTCTTAAACTGTGATGTTTAAAATTGCTATAATTGAGTTAATGGGCAGTTATACAGAGTAAAATATATAATCAGTATCATAGAACTTGTGTTACCTTATACCAAAATAACATAACAAAGATTTGGTGTTACTGCACAAGTAGTTGTTAGCCGCAATTTTAAAACAATGTCATGCAGTTTTCCATTGAGTGTATAACATTAGTATAAACACTTGCAATAATTGTTTCTTACATAAAAAATACAGACACAGGGTTTCATTTGACTGAAATTCCATCCTACCCAAATTAACATTTCCACATTTCTTCCCACAGTATTTCCATATTTATTGAAGCAATTATAGCTCGATTTGAATGACTTGAATTAGATGGCGCCCTACAGCCTTCGTTTCACAAACAGTACATAATGATCGTAAAAGAACAAGAACATTAAGGATTTTGTGCATCCTGCCAAAATAATAACATTACATTCTGACATACTATAAATGGTCAAACATTCTAAAACAACTACAGAACTATAAACTTAAGAATAGATATACCGGTACATGTAACACTTTGTGACTGACAGACTTCTGCTCTGAAGATTATTCTATCAGTAGCAATAGCAACATCAGATTTTTTTACTTTCTTTTACATTTTGATTATTCCCGGAAACAAATTATAGCACACAGAGTTGGGGGAATTTCATAATTTGAAACTGCAATTAATCGTACATGCTCACCAACCCAACTTTAAACAACAAAGTGAACTGCCATAAATACATGTTAATTTTCCCTACCACAACATCAGTATCAGAAAATTAAGTTTGCTTATTGTTTATAATATGTGATATGTGAAGATATCTGGCATATCTTGCTAGATCGAAGTATTTCAGCAAAAAGCATAACAAGGTTGAAAATCTTGTGCACTAAATATACATTTTTACATCAACACAATGTCTGTCTGTTAACAAAGGTAAAAAAATATCAACAGCAAAGTTCGTGAACATAAACTGAAACTTTAAGTGAAATGTAAATTCATGAAGTAAATTTAAATGAACCAAAATCAACTGTTAAGAAGTAACATTTTAACATTGGGTTAATACTTACTGTTTTTATTTGTTATTATAATTGTAATCCTTAGTGTCTCAAGTTCAGCTTATATTACATTAAATTTTGTGTCAAATGAAGACCTGGACAAGTCTAGGCATCTACATAGTCTGTGCCCAAGGTTATAAAACTGAGCATAGAAACCAGTCTCAAATCGCAAGCATCTGATTGGCTGAAATGGCGATCAGCCACCATTTCAGCCAATCAGATGTTTGAGATTTGAGACTGGTTTCCAATCTCAGCTTTATAACCTTCAGCCCTGATCAGTCTACACCATTAACTCTTTACTCTATCAGATTTGGCTGTTTTCTATTGGCAAAAAGTGTAGATCCAGATCAGCCAGCACATCAGTGAAATCTAATCAGGATCTACACTGTTTGCTTTTAGATTTTTGGGGTTATTTCTGACCAAGAAGTGCCCAGAGTAGATCCAGATCAGACAGCATAGATGCTGGCTAATCTGGCCCCAAGGTTATAAAACTGAGCATGGAAACCAGTCTCAAATCTCAAGCATCTGATTGGCTGAAATGGCGACCAGTCGCCATTTCAGCCAATCAGATGCTTGAGATTTGAGACTGGTTTCCTTGCTCAGCTTTATAACCTTCAGCCCTGATCTACAATTGGGCACACACAATAAAACTGGTATACATTAACATGATTAATTAAGGGTTATTTTAATTTTCAACAAACAAACCCTTGCAACAATAAGTGGAGACTTTTTTGCACTTAAAAAAATCAGATCGTGTCTAATTAAAAAATTCAGTGTGTGAATGGTTTTGATTGAAGGATAAATGATAAGAATAAACTTCACATGTTTCCAATTTTATCAAAATAACAGTAACTAACATATAAGTTTGTTTTGGGTTATGTTAATTAAGTATATAAAGTTGCAACAGAACAACAACTCAATAAATACCAATTCAAAACTGTATGACACACCTCTTCAACAAGAAAGTCTTTATGATGCAGAATAAACTGTGATCAGTTCATTACGGGAAATATTTAGAGATTAGTTGAAGCTTGAGATCTGTGCGCGAGATCATAATCTTGAGATTAGAGACCAATCTCAAATCTCAAACATCTGATTGTCTTAAATGGAGACCAGTACCCATTTCAGCCAATCAGATGCTTGTGACTAGAGAACAGTTTTAGTTTTATTTGCTGATGACTAAGCACACTTCATTATTAGATTTCAGAAACAGTTTGTCAGTCTAAGTTCATTTAATGTTGGGTGTAGAACATTGATCATGTTAGTCATTGTATCCCTTGACAACTGGTGTTCCTATGATCGGCCCGCTGTCCGTTTCCGGAACATTAATCAATCTCATTGTATTGGTGTAACCGGAACCCGACTGCCATCCGGTTACTATGACGATGGGATCTCCGGTTTTCAGCATTCCTCGTAGACGGCCAATTGCCATACACTTGTAGATTCTCTTATCCATGTCCTCAGACCAGTACTCCAACCTAGGCTCTACAGGGAACCAAGAGCAGACACAATAGCTAACTATATCAAAGCAAGCAACAGCCGGGATCAAGCATCAACAATACCAAACATCACAACACTGAGTTTGCTGGAAACCAGTCTTCTAACTCTAGCTTGTGATTGGTCAGTTTGGAGATTGTGATAAATTTAAACCAGAAACCAGTCTGCTAACTCAAGATTTTGATTGGTCAGTTTGGAGACTGAAATAAAATTAAAACCAATCAGCTGCTCAGGACAGAAACTGGTTTCCAGCATCAGTGTTATCATCTCAAGCTCAGCCTATACTGTACACACTACTATATAAATGCATGCTATATATATGAAAAGGGTGCACTTGCGGATCCAGCAGGGTGGCTGGAATCCCCTTTAAGGACAGCAATATTTAACTTTCATGGGGACTTTAGAATATTCAAAAATATCATGCAGCTACTCCAAGAGTGCCCCCTTTTTCTCATAACCTTACATTTCACCGTGGGTATAACAGATATACAGGAAGGTTGAATATATGGGTGGTACATAAACATGCACATTACAGATATGTGTAAAGGTAGAATATTATGGGAAGCATTACAGTTATATGTGATGGGGAACATATCATAATACCTGTTGCTGAAACAAGAGTGAGATTGTGAGATAGGTGTTACTGCTGGATGACAATTTTATTATACACTGTTGTTTCTTGCTAGAAAATAGTCCATATATAACAAGGATGGGATAGGGACCAACATCAAGAAACTAAAACTGGAAACCAGTGTCAAATATCAACCATCTGATTGGCTGAAATCGAGACAAGTTTCCATTATAGCCAATCAAATGCTTGCAATGTGAGGCTTGTCTTCAATCTCAGTTTTATGAATTTGGGCCCAGTTTTTAATCAGTGTTATAACTGCTGAAACTGTAACAGAGACATTTAGACACATAGTCCATAATTATGCACGGGTGCAAGTTGGAATTTTTAAAATTAGGTTGGGTTTTCAGCGGGCTGCCAGGGCACTTGGTGGGTTCAGGGCAGAGCCCTGGCCAGGGGGTACAGAGGAATGGAGGCCACCTGAAGCTCCTGGTGGTCAGCTCACATTTTTTAACTTGATTCTCTTGGCATACCAATCTTAGGAAACATCATCTGCAAGGCTTTTTTCCTTCGAAAGCAGGGGCCGTTAATGGGTGCCTTCCCCTCAGAAAATTTCTTTACCACACTTTTCCCCAAAAAGTAACTTTACATCAGGTTTTTTTTCATTCAGCTTTAGACAAGAAACATCTCAACAGATTTATGGATTTGGAAAAAAAGACCTCTCCTGGCTTTAAAAACCTAGAATTACAACAGGAAAAACCAGAAAACTTGCACCCATGCATTTATTTCTGAAAATGTAATCCAGTCAGTTAGATGAGAGGGTTATCCATACAAGTAGGTCATGTCACTGGATTAATTACTGCATTCCTTATTCTAATCAGCCTATTCTGGAATACACAAAGTCAGGGGCGGATCCAGATGGACTTCCTCGTGGTTTTCCTGTTTGGGCAGCAACATTTAATTTTCATTGGGATTTTGGCCAAAAGGTTTGAAATTATCATAATTATAATTATCCTTAGACAGTCCCAAATGACCACCCTTCTGGAAATCTTGGATCCGACCCTGAAAGAATTATTGCTACACAAGTAAAATTTCACAAAGCATATTGATAATGTAAATGACTTAAATGCATGAAAATAATAGGCAAGCATACATGTGTCGTGTAAGCTGTGAATGAAATATCTTTCTTCCTTTTCACTTGCGCTGATGTTTAACTTATTTCTAAGGCAGCCAATCTAATGAATGTTACAGACCGGCTGCCACATTGTCAACCTGCACATTATACATGCATCCTGGGCTAATGCAGAACAATTAAAGCATCTACATTTGTTAAAAGTTTTGAGTCTTTGTTAAAAGTTTTTCTGCTTAAAATTGATTTCAAAACTGAAATCTGCGAGTCAGAGAAGCAAGATATTTCATCTGTCTCCACACACAGGAAGCAAGCAGAGGTAGGAACAAAGCTTACCTATGTAATGTATTGGGAAGACACCCCGGTACAGGTGACACAAGCGGGATGTCTGAGCGTTCCTCGTAATAGCTAACACAGGACATCGGGGGCGGTATGCAGAGATTAAAAAGGCAGATCTGAAATGTACAATATGTCACAAATCATTCCAAATGTTGTGTTCCTTCAGCCTTGAGATTTAACACCAAATCTGATATTAATGGTAAAACAATATATAAAACACTGATGGGGAACTAGACTTAAGAAAAGTGATTTACCTCTTCATCTACCAAATCAGGTTATGGTCACAATAACTTTTTCTACCTAATGGGGGACTGTTGAACAAGCCTCAGACAGAGGTGACAGATTTTTTTATCATAACTAAATGTCTCATGCAAGACACTTATTTCATGCATACCTTTGATTGTTCATAACATCATTTGTGTCAATGTTTACAATCTTAATTTTAAATCCACACGCAAACCTCATTTTCTACAATAGACTTGTTACAGTTCAAATCCAGCCTGACAACAAACTTGTCAGTTGTGTGAATCCGAGGTGATTCAAAATGCTGGTGTGGAAAATCAGCCTGACATCACACTTGCGTTGTATTGTTCTGCTTGCATGATTAGGTTCCTGGATGTGACTGCCTTCTTAATATATGCATTTTTAAGCACGTGCAACTAGTGTAGATCTAGATCAGCCAGCACATCTGTGCCGTCTGATTAGGATCTGCACTGGTCACATTTTGGTAGGAAATAACCTAATAAATCAAAAAGCGAACAGTTTAGATCCTGATCAGACGGCACAGATGTGTTGGCTGATCTGGATTTAAACTGTAAGCCCTTGCAATAAAGGTGTATCTATGGAGGAAAGGGTTAAGTAATAGACAATTAAACCAGATTTGCGAAACAATCATAAAGTCACACTGGAAATGTCATTTGTTTTAGTTCTTGGGCACTTCAGCAGAAATATATAGAAAGCTTTTACAATGAATAAACTGACACAGCTCTGCTGGATCTAAACCTGGTTGTGAGGACAGAGGTAAAATTACATGGGGAGATCACCAGTGTGGAGTGTTTGATGTTTGGTGAAAATGAAGACTGGACAGGTAATTACCTCCCTGTTGTAGTGATCACAATGATAGCCGAGGCCATACTCTTGAATGAGGCTTCTACTGCTGCTATGGCAACAGTGTGAGTGGGGTCAGTAGGGGTCGGGGTTTCACGTCTCAACTCTTCAAACAGTTGACTGTGGAATACAGCAGATTCAGCTTCTCGACAGATCTGAAAGAAATGAACCCATAACTAACATAATTCTGAGTTCAGAAACCATTCTCAAATCTCAAGCATCTGATTGGCTGAAATGGAAACAAGTCTCAGATGACCGAGATTAATTTTAATCTCCAGTTTAAATTTTATGACCTTTAGCAAAGGTGTGATTAAAGGTGAACTCTGAACACAAAATCTATGTCATCAGTGAATTTTTCACAAATTAAACTATATTTAAATGTAAAATATTTGTTTTAAATAGCACATTTTAATTCATTGCTAGGTTTTCATTAAGGTATACGCCTTTCCAATAATTCAATGAATTTTTTCGGTTACCTCCCCTGTCCAGTCACGTGACTGTTCTACGGGAAAAATGATTGCTTGCTGTATTAACGTAATAGGGAATATGTACCTACAACTTTCTTTTTATCATAAAATTCTTTTTTTGAAAAATATATTTTCTCTTTGAATTAGTAATAATACATATGCGTCATGATAATTTTGAAAATAATTTATAAAACAATCAAGTTTCTTTGACTAAAAGTGTCAAGTCATTATTCCTCCGGTTAAACAGTAAACGACTTGAACTAACAGCCAGTGTTCTCTCCACGGCTAAATTGAGTCTCGTTTCCGGATTAGCGTGTCTAATCAACTACTGACATCAGGTTATGATTATGTCGGCGGCGATTGATTTTGAAGGCGGCATGCCATAAAATGTCAAACAGTCTCGCACAAGGGGTCATCTGTCAATTACTTAAAGGGGCAGATATCATTGACCAATAGAGATCGTGTAATTACTATTTGCAAGGTATCTACACCTCCCAATTCTTAAGTATTTCGGAGTCCTTTAATTACTGGATATGCCAGCAATTTTATTTGATTTAGCATTTATATGGATTCTTAATAAACATTACGACACGTTATAGAAACAAAAGCCGTCAATAAGAAACAAATCTTGGCAAAACATTTTATATATATGTTTAATTAAGCGTTTGGGCTTTTATGCCAAAATTACAAACTGTCAAACCTAAGAAATCTAAATGGTTTAAACATATTTTATTCGCCATAAATTGCAAATAGGGTCGGGCAACAAGTGATTTCCACGTTAATGACAGCCCTCACCAATAAAGAAATTAACATGATATAGTGGCAAATGAAATTTTACATAGAGTTAAATTTAAGTTTTATATAACATGACACTATTGTTGTTGTTCCATATATCCATGTCTACATGTAAGTTAGAAAGACAATTCAAATAAAAAAAACACGTGACCGCCCGCCCGCTAGTAGGAAACATCTGACAATATCAATATATGCATTTAAACAATGTTAAACCGCTTAGTTTCTTTAATGTATTGTTGAACTGCTTTAAATATTAATGTATTTTGCTCAAATGATAAGTTTGTTCGACCTTGTAATAAGGTTTGTATGTTCAGCGGATGAAATTGTCTTGTAGCATGGAATCTAAATTGGATATGCAACCATATTGTAATATAAATATTTCCATCTTTATTGGAAGCCGGCATCTGAATCATTGGATTTTATTCTACAATTGATACTTCTACAACAAAAAATCAGATTACCGATCCTGTTTTATTTCAAGACAGAATCAATCATATTTGGTTGTGAAGTGTATGTAACATTTTAAAAAATCAAATTATTTATTCGTTGACCATAAACACCATAAATTATTAGGACAATTCTATTGTTCAAATGTTCAAGTATCAACAAATTTAGATTGTAAATTTTTTGTCTACAGATCATGTAACCAGATGTTGACATATCACGATTTCCGGATAATAGCGCATTGCCAGTCTTAGCAATTTGCAACATTCACACCAGTAAAATATATTTTCAGCGGAAGAGATATAAAGAAGAAATTGTTGTACAGAATTGGTAAAATTAATGCTTATGTTAGTCCAAATTGCGTTTCATACTGCCTACTATCAACAAGAATGGTTCATGTTCTTAAATCATTAAAACTCTAAATATCTAACAAATAGTGAAAATAAAAAAGTCTGGCTAGAATAACAGACCAGCAACTTATTTTTTCACCGCCTGGCGACGAACGCAGACCTGCAATATAGTGGATAATGTTAGCTATTATGTGCTTAAGCCATTAGTGCGATCGTTCAGCTATCACGCAGAACCTCGTTTTGGATTGATTTCCGGTCGCGGGAAGTAACTCGTACAGGACGGCGAAACTGTTTATTGGAAAGGCGTATTGGGGGGGGGGGGGGGGGGAGTTTTCTAATAAGCAAAATTCATAAAATGGGGTATGCCCTTCAAGAAACAAAGGAGTGTTTGAATCAATTTGACATCAACTATATAGACAACACATTTCCTGAAATGTAAAGGTAGACATTCCAGTGCTTTACAGAAGTGATCATTAACAAGGGAGCTTACCCTGTGCATCATTTTCAGTGTTTCCAGTGGATAGTCTCCCTTGGCAGTTTCTCCTGACAACATGACACAGTCAGCACCGTCCAGAACGGCATTGGCGACGTCACTGCTCTCGGCACGTGTTGGTCGTGGTTTCTTGATCATACTCTCTAACATCTACAGAAAACACGATCATTGTTTCAAAATGGTTTACAAGGTGCATCAGCAAATCCTCATGTTCGATTAGAAGTGTGTAACAGCTAACATAACCATATTTTTTACAAATCCCATACTGTGATCATTTGTATTTACAGGACAATCATTTTACTGAACAAAATTTATAAAAGTCAAATAAACATTCTATTTTTGATAGATTCAGGTATCATACAGACTACTTTTGTTTCCATGTAAGTACAAACATCATTGCAGTCAGGTAAAACATTCTAGATGTAAGATGATAATCAATGTTTTTGAAACAGCGGATCATTGTTTTTTTTTCACTGAACAATTCTGTAATGCACGGATAAAATAAACTGCTTTTGATCCTGAAAATTTCACCATGTCGCGTATAGCCCTTTCCTCCATATATACGCATTTTTACGCATGTGCGACCAGTGTAGATCACATCTGTGCCGTCTGATCAGGATCTGCACTGGTCGCATTTTGGTCAGAAATAACCTAACAAACCAAATAGAGAACAGTGCAGATCCTGATCAGATGGCACGGATGTGCCGGCTGATCTGGATCTACACTGTTCGCCCACGAAATAAAGGTGTGTCTATGGAGGAAAGGAATAGGTAAAGTTTAGTTAGAATTCACAATATCTCAAATAAGTTTCACTGACCTGGGTTGCACAGATGACACTTTTACCAGCACGATTACATCGTCCAATCATCATCTTCTGTGCCAGGAATACCTTCTCTGGTGGGATCTCAATGCCAAGGTCACCACGAGCAACCATGATACCGTCGGCTACTGCCAGAATCTCATCAAACCTGGGAACATTAACATATTATCTTTGTATGCAATCTGATTAAAATCATCTCCTGAAAACCGCTACGCTATCAGGATCTGACGACGAGTAACTAAAACGTGCTTTTATCAATAACCCTTTGAACCAATCAGATTGTTGCTTACAAAATCGCAAAAGTGAAAGTAAACCTGGTATTTTAAACCATGGAGTGTTTACAGCCTGCGTAAGACATATTTTAGTGAAGATATAGGTGTTTATGTGGTACTGCATTCATTTCTAATATAATGATATCTTCAGAACATTTTGCACACCTTATAAATTATGCTTCCTGTGTCGACAATTTCTAAAAATAGTAATCGGGGAAAACCGCTATAGCTTATGTACAGTCTCTGAGGGCCGTAATCAGATCTAACAGTTTGTTAGATGTGACTTTAGTGAGATTGCTTTGTATGTTGCTTTCTTTCAAAAAATCTAACTGGAGTTCCTTTATTATACTTAAATGTCTAATCATCAATTTTTTTTTTCATTATGAATTGGGGGGGTAAGTATTCTGAATTACAGACATTTAGACCTATGATATTCTGGAACAATATATCTACTGAACTATGGTGCTTTGGAGCTGTCAGTGAAAAACAGAAAGATCTAAGGTGTTCTTAGTACACACAGACCTGTGGTGTTCAAAGATTCTAAGATATTCTGGTGTTACTTGCGAAAACCTACACATTAAACTAAGGTGTTCAGGAGTTACATACCAGTAAATGCCCACAATTTTAACCCTTTCCTCCATAGATAAACTTTTATTGCATGGGCAAACAGTGTAGATCCAGATCAGCCGGCACATCGGTGCCATCTGATCAGGATCTGCACTGTTTGCTTTTTGATTTGTTTGGTTCTTTCTGACCAAAATGCGACCAGTGCAGATCCTGATCAGATGGCATGGTTGTTGCGTCTGATCTGGATCTACACTGGTCGCACATGTCTAAAAATGTGTATATATGGAGGAAAAGGTTAAGGTGTTCTGGAGTTAAATGGCAGAACTTACATACAATAATTATCCAAGTTGTTCTAACTGCTGACAGTACTTATACAAAGTTCTCTGTATAGTAATTTGTTGAAGATGCAGAGAATTAACTTGGTTTACAATTTTTGAGGTCAATTCACTACATATAGATCATCAACAGGCCTCCCTACCAGGGATTGACCAACAACCTTTCAATCTGATGTATCGGTTGTCTTATAAAGGCCACTAGAGCTTTCATTCAAATAGTTCCCCTGCTTGCTAGTAATTCCAGCAGTTTCAAAATTGTACTAACTTTAACTCTGCTGGTAGGAACATGATATTGAGGCTTGGTTGGTACTGCATGTACTGTGCCAAAGATCATAAAACTACATCTGGAGATCAGTCTCAAATCTCAAGGATCTGATTGGCTGAAATGGCGAACAGTCACCATTTCAGCCAATCAGATCCTTGAGATTTGAGACTGATCTCAAAACTTTGTTTTATGATCTTGGGCCCTGGATGTTTGAGATTTGGCTTGTTAGAAATGGAAGTTTGTGCTTACTTTTTCACACCTTCGTGATTTTCAATCTTGGCAACAATCTTGATATGTTTGCCTTTCTCTCCCAGAATTTTCCGGATCTCATGGACACCTTCTGCCGAACGAATGAAAGACGCAAAGATCATGTCCACCTGTAAAACAGAATATATGTATAAACACTATGTTAAAGATTGACTGTAATTGAGACATGTATTCAATTTTAAGCCTTTACTCCATGTAAGTCATTTATCACATGGGTGACCTGTTTAGATCCAGATCAGCAAGCACATCTGTGGCATCTGATCTGAATAAACAGTGTTCACCTCCTGGTCTGAAATAACCTAATGAATCTTAAAGAGAACAGTATAATTCCTGCACGGACGGCCTGTGCAATAAAGCCTTATCTATGCAGTGAAGGATTAAGTATCTGATCTGGCTTTAGAGAGCTTTTTCCAAACTCAACCACCTAATTAGCTGTAATGGAGACCAGTATCCGATCTAAAGTACCTGATCTGCCTGTAATTAAGACCTGACTCTAACCTCAAGTACTTGATTTGCTGTTATAGAGACCCGTTTCAAATCTCAAGCATCTGATTGGCTGTAATAAAACTAGTCTTCAAACAGACCAATCAAAGGCTGAAGTTTTGAGACTGGTCTCCCATCTCACTTTAATCACCTTGTTCCACTACATCTGGGAACATTATCATAGAACTAAAACTGGAGATCTGCCTCAAATCTCAATATTAACCATTTCAGCCAATCAATGCTTGAAATTTGAGACTGATCTCCAGTCACAGTTTTATGATCTTGAGCCTTGGGAGCAGTCTTTTACAAGCACATCCATTAATCAGCAGATATTATAACACAGAAATGTCAGCCATCAGGCCTCGAGTGTTCCCCAAGGAATCATATTATCTGCAAACTGTCAACAGAGACGTTAATAGCCTGTTTGTTGAGCAGAATTACTTCAAGTTCCCTGTTCAATCAGTCAATGATTAGTGTAATGGACATGCTTTACTTTGAAACTTGGGCAGGGAATTATTATCTAATAGGGAACAGTTTAGACCCAGATCAAATAATGCTGACATCCAGATTGAACAGGATCTACAAAAGTCACAAATGTCAAACATGTGTACATAGGGCTTAACTCTTTACCCCATATAAACACATTTTATCACATGTACGAACAAAGTAGAACCAGATCAGCGGGCACAATCGAGACAGATGATCAGGATATATACACACTGTTTCCTTTTTGGTTAGAAATAATGGATAGTTGCCCGTGTGATAAAGGTGTTTCTAAGGGTTTACAGGTAAATTTTGTAATTGAAATAAGACATTTGAAACATGCTTCAGACATCTGAATGTCCAGGGAATCAGCTCTCTAAGTGCTCTCTTATTGCTCTTAGTTGTACATGAATTAACCCTTTACAAAGTTAATTCATGTAACAGACAAGCCATGAATTTTATTTCCAAGTGACCTTTTCATCTTTTTTTAAAATCTAAACAAGGTTTAATGAGGGTGTTAGCAGGACTGTAACATTTTAATGTCATATGGATGTTACTGTAATGTCACAGCAATATCATGCAATGGTAAACCAATGTCACAGCAATATCATGCAATGGTAAACCAATGTCACAGAAATATCATGGAAATGGTAAACCAATGTCATAGCAATATCATGGCAATTATAAACCAATGTCAAAGTAATATCATGCAATGGTAAACCAATGTCACAGCAATATCATGCAATGGTAAACCAATGTCACAGAAATATCATGCAATGGTAAGCGAATGTCATAGCAATACCATGGAAATGGTAAACCAATGTCATAGCAATATCATGGCAATGATAAACCAATGTCACAGCAATATCATGGCCATGATAAACCAAGGTCATGGAAATATCATGGCAATGTCACAGACATGGCAATGTTACAGCAATGTGTCTGCAATTATGCATCAATGTCAATGCGACTGCAATGCTTTAACAATGTCACAGTGATGTCACGGCAATACTTCATGTTAAGCAGGTGAGGCTTGCAAATGTTCATGTAATGACTGATATTCTTACCCCTTGTTCTACTCCAAACTTGAGATCAGCTATATCTTTCTCTGATACAGCGGGTAGATCAACAACGATACCAGGCAAGTTACATCCCTTCTTGCTGCCGAGTTCTCCTCCGTTTTCTATCTCACACATCAGGAAATCTGCGCCTAGAATGTAAGTACAAAGTCTGTTAGTGCTCATGTTTAGCTTACACATCTGTGCCGTCTGATCAGGATCTGCACTGTTGCTTTTTGATTTCTAAGGTCATTTCAGACCTAAATGCGACCAGTGCAGATTCTGATCAGACGGCATGGATGTGCCGGCTGATCTGAATATACATTGGTCGCACATGGGTAAAATGCGTCAATATGGAGGAAAGGGATAAGCCATGTTACTGGAACAGTAGTCTTTTCAATCCTTACTTCATGTCCCGAACTTTGCATGAATTTTATAGTTACAGAATTATAAAACAAGTATTTGTAACAACTAGAATGTGTCCTCGGACACATGCCACCACTGCTGCAATATAATTTTTAATAACAAGGGGCCATAACTCTGGTAAAAATGGTTGCAGGAAAAAATCCTTTCTTATCATCTACACATCCTGCTTGATCAGCTGACAATATTGGTCAGCAAATAAACTGCCTATGACAGAGTAACAAACTATTCACTCAAACTTTATAATTTCAGGTAAAATAATATGTTTAGTTTAAATCTCCCTAGGTTGAGATAGATGTGATGTTACAGGAACTGACAAGATGTCATTTATATTAACAGTCATTGACTGGTGGAAATAACTTCTCTCAATATAGAATCAAAGCAGTATCTAATGGCCTTAGAAACTTTTCACTTCTGTTTCTGCTGCAAAGTAAACACATTTCTAAGCTGCAATTTATCATCCATTAACTGCAGTATTGTTAAATCCCATGGGCCTAAAATTCTAAGATGTAAATGTTCAAGGAAATATAAAATTCACTCACTGCGAACAGCTCCAGATGAAGTTTTGATGCAGAAGGGTATTTATCCCCTGATGTCAAGGGTATTTTACCAATGGAAATGATTACTGGGTTAAATTACAACTCTTCTTTAATAATAAATGTCCAGAACATGAAATACAAATATTACAGTAACATAGAGTCCAAAGCTTGACTGTCTTCTTAATGGAAATGTGCATTTCCATTACTGCCCATGAACAGGCTCAATCAAACCGAGTCTGCAATATTTTCATATTTGTCATGTTCGGTGGCTTTTAAAGTTCCTTTTCATCCATTTCTTACTTTTCTCAAGTATGAGAAGAAAATAAATGAGCATTGTACCACCTTTTCTGAAATCCAAGGGTACCAGTATCCCCACATATAAAATTCAAAGTGTATTTGTGAGAAAATCAAAGGGTATTTCAGTAAATACCCATCTTATCTAAAGCTCTGGCTTCTGTTTCAACTTCTTGCTCCTGTTGAACCGCTATACTCAGGAAGTTGAATTATTCATAAATTAACCTTTATTTTTTTTTAAGCATGGTATATAATATTTGCTTCCAACAGGCCGAATGCTAAGTATTGGCTCCCCTTGATTTTAAAGATAACCAACTCAAGTGTCATATTGGCTGTCAGGTACTGCATAGTGTGTATGGAGAAAACAATGCTAGTGTGTGACTCAAATGTACTTGTACTGTATTGGAAGCAAGTACAGAACTATGCTGACTGTCATGTACTGTGTACTCTGTTGGAAAAGAGAGAGTACAGCATTGTCTTGACTGTCATGTACTGTGTACTAAGTTGGAAAAAGAAAAGAACTTTGTTTTGACATTAAAGGAATGTGAGCTGTGTGGACAGATGTAACAGTGCTGGGCTGACTGTCATGTACTGTGTACTGAACTGAAAGAGTACTCACAGTCCTAAAGGGTACACAGACATCACTTACCGATTTCCTTGACGATCAGTGAGATCAGTCCGTCGTCAATGAACATCCTGTTCCCAACACTCATGATCTTCACAATGTTCTTATAGTCGACCCAGATCACATCTACAGATCCTTTCTCGTAGTAGGCATCGTCAATGGTGACCTTGATCATCTTGCCTGTCTCCAAGACGATCTCAGCACTCGGCCCCTATAGTACACAAATAATTACATCACTACTGACAGTTTCCATGATTGTTCTGTCCACCAGTTATAGTAAGTAAGGAAAACACATCATTCCCTTGCAAATCCTTCATTAAGCTAACTTTCTAGGGGAATTACATTATTTTATTTGATGCTGCTCAGTGTTTTTCTGTAATATAACACTTAAAATTCTGATAAACCACAAGTTAAATTTATAAAATACAATCATCACAGTGCCAGACTACTTTTTTTCCTGCAGTACAGTTACTTCCCATTGTTAATTTACAAACAATATACACATAGTGGCTGTGTTGTGTAA
This sequence comes from Corbicula japonica, assembly GCA_038501625.1. Lineage (NCBI taxonomy): Eukaryota > Metazoa > Mollusca > Bivalvia > Venerida > Cyrenidae > Corbicula > Corbicula japonica. The sequence goes on from JAZAYU010000169.1 coordinate 325,606, forward strand.
ACAAACAACAAAAACAAAAAGTGTGACAGCTACACTTATCACAGAGGCCACTCGTGAATATAAAATCTTGTGATCACTAGTGTGTCTTTTTTGCTAAGCATTCTTCTTTCATCCTACTTAGTGTAGACCAGAAAAAAGTTTCATTTTTGTCTGAAACAACAACCTTTACGCAGAAAGTAGCGACACACATTAGTAAGAGGTATTGTTTAAGCTATGTATCAGAAAACATTTGTAAACAAAACATGGATTTGATTTATAAACTGATTATAATCAGTGACCTTACATCAGTAGTGGCAACTGATTCAAACTGATAATTGTCATTTGAAACCAATATTCCAAGTCCATACACATACCTCTTGGGGCAAGTGTGAGGTTGGTGCACCCTAGAACCTGGTTTAAACCCCCAGTGGCAATTTGATTTGCCACTGACCGTTCCAAGGCGGTAACCCCTCGGGTTCTCATTTTTGTTAATTGTTAGTGGTGTCTCTTTTGAAACTGATCATTTTATTAACCATGCTCTCTGCCTCTCTTCTTCTTGACTGTGTGGGGAGGCTGTTTTTTCTGAATGTGGCGATTCCTGATATGCATATTTCACCTTCTTAGCAAGTAAGAAGTTCAAAGATCATCTTAACAGCATGCATTTTTCACAAAATGAACAACAAAATGGAAAACATTAACTAAAAGTGGAAGGCCAGGTGGCAGGTGGGGAAAGTTTATGCATGAGCATTTGTACTTACAGCCTAGAAAAAGATTTTGCAGAATAATAAAATAACTATTATGATAATACCGGTATATTTTAGGGAAATTCAGTTCTCCAGTATATTGTAGAGAAATAATTTTTTTTATCACCACTTAAGGAAATATTGTAGGGAAGTTACATAGGATCATGCATTATTCTATTTTATTAGTGCTTCACAGAAATCATTCACAGAAAATAGGTAACAGTGCAGACCCTGATCAACTGTTGGTATGCAGAATGATCTGGGATGGAACTGGTAAAAATTTTCATCTATAGGATGCATTTTATTTAATCCCCTGCATAAAAAAACCCAAAACAACAGAGTATTTTTTCATATTCTTATTTCAAGAAAAAAGGGGAATAAATATCTAAACTCTTACATCAAAGACAGTATTGGAGGGTAAAACTGTACATCCCCACATCAAAACATGTATACAGTGAAAACAATGTTACTTTCTGATTTGGAAGTAAAAAGGGACAAATGCTGCAGTTGTCCCATATCAAAGAAACATTTTTGGGAATAAAAGTTACTAACATAGGAAAGTAAATTTGTACATCCCTTCATCAAATTACGTGTTCAGGGAATACAATTTTACCTTCTTATTTTGATGAGAATAAAACAATGTATTTATCCCCATATCAAAGAAACTTTTAGGGAATAAAAGTTGTAAACATTATAAGAGAGCAGAATTGTACATCCCTTCATCAAAATATATTTTCAGGGAATACAATTTTACCTTCTGACTAAAGAAAACCTGTATTTATCCCCATATCAAAGAAACATGTTAGGGAATAAATGATACAAACCCCTTCAAGAAGCCCAGTCCTGATCTCTGGACCTTTTGTATCGAGGGCAATGGCTGTTGGGCGAGGGTGACTGAACTGTTTAATAGCTTCTCTAATATTCTTAATTGTTCCCGCATGATACTAAATAGAAGAAAACGAAAATAAAGGAAGATCATTCACAACAACTAAATAACTTGTAGTGACAAACCCCTTCCAGTAATCCCGTTCGGATCTCTGGTCCCTTCGTATCCAAGGCAATCGCTGTTGGTCTTGGATGGCTAAACTGCTGGACAGCGTCACGCACATTCTTAATAGTTCCGGCATGGTACTAAGCAAAAATACAAAACAGGAAAACAAAGTTAATGGGGGAAGTACAGGATACAATAAGCTGTATTCACCAACCCCAATGTTGAGGCCTGTCCGTATTTCTGGTCCTTTAGTGTCTATAGCAATTGCTGTAGGACGCGGGTGACTGAACGCCTGAATCGCTTTACGAACAATACGGATAGTTTCCCCATGATACTGAAGAAGAAAGAAAACCTTGCAATATGAAGGTGTGTTAGTAGTACAAGACCTTGAAGCCATGCTGCACTGTCAAAACACTGCCGAGTGCATAACCCTTTCCTCCATGCCTTTTATCACATGTGAACAGCATTGAATCAGATCAACTTGCACTATTGCCTTTTTTGGTCAGAAATACTATTAATAAATCAATAAATGGACAGTTTAGATCCTGATCAGTTTTCATACATGTGATCTGGATCTAAACTTTTTGCCCACACCATAAATGCAAATATACAGAGGAAAGGGACAAAGGGGGATGAGCTGATAAGGGACAAAAGCCAATGATGCCTGCAGATCAAGGAGCACGCCTGGAAGTCTGAAACAAACATGTAGCATCAGTGTGAAAACTCAAGAATAATAAACTGTGTTAACAAGAAAATATGCCAATGGGATATTAGGCTATTAGGTCAAATAAATTCAGACTCATATGTTACAAAATTTATTTTTCAACAAAAAAGGATAAATTTTAAATTTGCAATTCATGTTATTAATTGAAATCTTTAAGTTGCTACTTCAAACAGTATTTGATTTCAGTAAGCTCTCTTGTTTAATGATATGAACGATTTAAAGCAGATACAAATAATGAGTGATACACAAAAACAGGGTTGGCTCCATTATAGAAAACATTAGTTTAGGCCACACATCACCTGGCTGAAAATGGATATTTACACACACAGGCATTCATGCAGCAAATATATGTACTCAACAATAGTTCAGCTTGTTTGAAAATTGTCTTTTTTAAATAATTGTTTGCTATTTTAAATTGCAAGAATCAAAACAAAAGTTTTTTTCTTAGGGTATGCATTACATGATTCTGTCACTGAAACCAAAATCATAAAGCAGGATTTGAGGTTTTGCTTGTGACGCCGAGGAACACACAGTATTTATCATGCCCAGAAAATTATATTTCATTTTTTTGCTACAGTACCACTCATTCTACACTCGCTAGCATATTTCTTTATTCCTACCACTCTTTGTTCACTCACAACTACTCTTTACCCCACTAGCACTTTTTCTACACTTACAACTCTTCCTACCACTCATTCTCCCTCCCAACCACTCTTTCTATACTCCAAATCACATTTCTACACTCCCTAACACTCTTTCTATACTCCATATCACATTTCTACACTCCCTAACACTCTTTCTATACTCCAAATCACATTTCTACACTCCCTAACACTCTTTCTATACTCCAAATCACATTTCTACATTCCCTAACACTCTTTCTATACTCCAAATCACATTTCTACACTCCCTAACACTCTTTCTATACTCCATATCACATTTCTGCACTCCCTAACACTCTTTACTCCAAATCACATTTCTACACTCCCTAACACTCTTTCTATACTCCATATCACATTTCTGCACTCCCTAACACTCTTTCTACCCCTCGTACCACTCTTTCTACCATTTTTATCACTCTAGACAAACTCCTAACACTTTTTCTACACTCCCTATCACATTTTCTACACTCCCTATCACTCTACATTTCCACACAACCTACCACTCTACATGCCCTTTTTACTTTCACTCTTTCTGCACTCCCTACCACTGTTACTGTACTAGAGCTTACCTCATGTGTACCGTGGGAGAAGTTAAGCCTGGCTATATTCATCCCCTCAATGATCATCTTCTGTAACATCTTCACATCTCTACATGCTGGACCTGAAACATTCAACCAGGCATTACATGTCAGTATTCATATTACTGTGCATCTTGAATATAGACCAGTGCCCAAGATCATAAAACTAAATCTGGATATCAGTCTCAAATATCAAGCATCTGATTGGCTGAAATGGCGACCAGTCACCATTTCAGCCAATCAGATCCTTGAGATTCGAGACTGGTCTCAAATTTTAGTTTTATGATCTTGGGCCCAGTCCAAGGAAACTTACAATGCAGACTCTGCACAGACTGCACTGATGCTACAAAAGCTCTGCCAAGCACTTAACCCTTTTTTCCTTATAAAAGTCTTAATGGCATGAGCGAACAGTGTAGATCCAGTTAAGGATCTGCACTGTTCACTTTTTGTGTTATTTGACCAAAAAGTGAACAGTGCAGATCCTGTTCAGAGATCAGACAGCATGGATTTGCTGGCTGATCTGGATCTGGTCGCACATGCATAAAAAGGCGTATATGAAGTAAAGAGTTAAGGGGTTAAATACCACAGATCTTCATGACAATGCTCACAGATGGTACAGAGCTTTATGCCAACTTGATAGAGAGATTCTATACCAAACTGAGCAATCACCAGTCAGAGTTGCCTTGAACTGATATTTATCAAATGAACCATCAACAGACTAAACATCCAGAACCTGGCTGCTCCAGGAGTGCTGTCGGAATACAGGTTTGATTCCCACTGTAAGTACTGGGAGCAGTTTGATCTCATGGCCGTGAAAGTCTCGACGTGTAGTACTGTTATCAATATACAGTCAAACCTGTATTAAGCAGCCACCCATTGGAGTAACAAAAAGTCGCTGCTTAACAAAAGTGGCTGTTTAAGACAGGTAAAAATTAGAACAAAATGTCAGTTTAGGATATATTCAAACTGGCTGTTTAAGACAGGTGGTTGCTATTCGAAGGTGGCTGCTATGGCAGGTTCAACTGTATAACTGTTACTGAGCAGTGTCACATGATTAAGATCCATTAGTTAAATATGTCTTTTTTATTTAAGAGCATTAATCATTAAATGTTACAGCAACAAGTAGTGTGTTTGAATTAATTGACTGAATATACAATATATATTAAATGACTAACCTATGGTACAGATGATCCCTGTCATGCGCACAGTGTTGGGTTCGGAGTCGATGTCAAGCTTACACTTGTGCTCAAGGGAGGTGTTGGCGTAAGCAGCGTGGAGCTGTTGTTTCTGTACATAGTAACCTCCCTCATGCTCCATGCTCTGGAGGTCAAACTGAAAACAACAACAACAACAACTTTAATTCCAGCCATTCAAACTCACTGCAAGTTCACTGGTTAAAGCACAATGTTCAGCAGTGTCTACTATATTCTACATTCCAAAAGTCATTTATACTTCAGACAAGACTCAATGGTTAGGGTTTGGGGTTTAACAGAGTTTAAATTTTCCTTAATCTATGAAACAAGTATTGTCTTTAAAGAAAAACACAATCTTTTTTAAAAAGTTTTTTATTCTGAAAAGAGCTAAAATGAATATAATCACATAAATTGAAATCTGAAAGAATTGTGAAAAGATAAGTAGGCTGAGAATTGACATTTTAAAACATTCCAGACCATATTTAATGTTGTGGGAACCTGTTGCTTTGCCCTTTAGATGCAGAACTTATCAAGCAGGAATTCCCTTGAATGTAGACCATATTTAATGTTGTGGGAACCTGTTGCTTTGCCCTTTAGAAGCAGAACTTATCAAGCAGGATTTCCCTTGAATGTAGACCAAAATCAACACAATCAGTACCTGCCTCCACTTCCCTTTTCCTCATTACTGACAATTTGTTTTTTGTATAACCCTTTCCTCCATAAATACGCATTAGTACGCATGTGCTACCGTGCCGTCTGATCAGGATCTGCACTGGTCGCATTTTGGTCAGAAATAACCTAATGAATCAAAAAGCAAACAGTTTAGATCCTGATATGATGGCACGGATGTGCTGGCTAATCTGGATCTTAACTGTTCGCCCTCGCAATTAAGGTGTATCTATGAAGGTAAGGGTTAATCAGTGTCATAGAACTACACAAACTGTGGAATAGCTTGACACAACAGGATGATCTAGATTCAGTAGCAGTAACGATGAATGAGTGATAATTCAACATTAAGCAGAGCAGGTGTTAACATGTAAACCAAGGACCTACAGGTCACTTGCATTACACCCTATATACTTATAATGTCTCTATAAAAATACTTCCCTCAAATAAAATATGACATACAACATCTTGTAAATGTGTACTCTTGGCCTTGATGGACTGATGAACAAACAAACATGACTGTTCTTACTTTCTTATTTTTTTAACTATTTGTAAACTGTTTACCACATATGATGTAGCTTATATCCTTTTGGTGACAAGTCCAGTTCAAGTTGCATATTTGTGCAGTCTGATCAGGATCCACTGTCAAGAAATAACATGGTTTATCTAATAGCATTAGTAGATCCTGATCATATTGCCTGGATATGTAGAATTACCAGTTCTTGCATACCAGATCAGGTCATCCGGTGTTTTCACCCGTGTAGGAAATTTTGATTCTACACCCCCCATGTAGAATGAGTCACGCACCTTGTATGACGTCAACAACGTCTTACGCATTTATGAATGAACGATGGAATGTCTCGTATATCACTCCGCTACTATAAAAAAGTAGTGCAAAGAAAAATTACCGGAAAATACCCCTAAATGCGCAAAATAAATACGGTATGCAAGAAAAAGTATCATTCACTTATGTTGGTTTAAGATCGCGTGATCCAGCCCTCGTGAAATATGCACTTAGGCGGTAACTCGGCAGCCTCGTTACCGCCCTTGTGCATATTTCACTCGAGCTGGATCACGCGATCTTTACCCAACACACGTGAATGATACTTATATGTAATCATAGCACAAAAATTTAAGATTTCTTTTTTATTTTCACTATACCTTATCTCCCATATTGGAAATGACAATTTGCAGACCTGACAGCAAAGTATTTAATAGTTAGCTGACATGCCACCATAGTGATTTATAAAATACCATGCACCTGCGTGTCGGTCACTATTACTTAACCTTCAATGATCAACATGTAAGAAGGAAACACCAATCACCTCCTCATCATCAGGGAATATAGACTGTGAATCAACATCACTGGACAGACTGGCTCGCTGCAGCTGACCTAGACTGGTTCTATGTTTCCTGCCACTGAAAACCAATCTCTCTTGCCGCAGGTACTCGGTACCAGCCTGGGTGAACACACAAGCTTTCTGAACCCAGTTTAAAACCCATTGTTTGTGTTTCACAGACTGTGCACCATTCTTGCTGCACAGACTGGCTCTTGGATTCCTGACAGACTTGCCATGGTTACCAGTCTGTCTGCACAGACTGGTTATCTGGTTTTCTCTCAAACCGTTGGATTTAAGTCTAAAACCGGCCCAAGTACACAGACTGACATACAGTCTATCAACATCACTGACATATTTATGTAACACGCAAGGCTGTCTGTGTAATGTTCTGCACAAGAACATTGTTTCTGCAGGAACATATTTGTTATGCTACATTCTTCTTTGACTATAACTGTTTCAGGAACATATTTGTAATTTTTATTCCTGTGATTGTTATCAGCAGAAATCACTACTACAACTGGCACAATACAATACTCCACACGAGATCATGTACGCTAGATCAATACATGATCAGAGAAATACCACACTCTAAATAGATTCATCCACCTTCATATTTATAAATTGCATTCTCTCGGCTGCAGGATCAAATCACACCTTTAGCTTCTACATTGTAATCATACACCATTTAATACATCACAAATTAATCCTCCATTTCGCTGATATCAGCTTATTTTCTATTTAACATGTTTAACATAACACAACAAATCAACATAATAACATTCAAGCACATGATACTGTTTGCATTCCTTGATGATCAGTTTCCTCATGTTTAAACCATTCATTGGGTAACACACAAACATTGTGTGTGTAGTTGTCCTCTATGTACTCTCTTCTCAAGGTCATTCACCTACAGCCTTTAAACTTCAGATTTTGTTGAGGGTAAAACAATCTAAACATAAATGGGTGTTGGACAGTAGTGTAGCTTGAGATTTGCCAGATGGGGTGCAGCTTCAACAATCAAGCTCAAGTGACTTCCTTTTGCATGTATAAGCCACCAAAGTTAAAATCATCACATAGATCTAGTGCTGAAACATTAAATTCAGCTGTACTTTGATTAGCTTAATAAAATAAAGCCTTCTACACCATCTGATGTAGAACAGGATCTAGAATGTTTATGCTTTTACATTAATGAGATTATTTCAGACAGCAAACAGTGTAGATCAAGATCAAACTGTGCAGAGATGTTCAGACTGATCTGGATCTACACTGGTCACACATAGGATAGAGGTAAAGGGTTAATCATGGGCGAATAGTGAAGATCCAGATAGAACTGCTCTGTACAGGCCAGTGTGGGTCTACAGTTGGTCTGCACTGATCACAAATGGTGGTTTAGAGTTAATGAACTCACCTTTCTATTGGTATGAGTTAGTCCTCACATTGTACACAGGGCAATTTAACTTAAACTATGTTCACAACAGCAAACATTATGAAAACCCCCATGTACAGGTAGATCTGGCTCTACACTAGGTCTAAACTGGTCAAATTTGTAACAAATGCTGTGCTTGACACTTTAGAAGTAACAACAACAACATTTCTGACAGATGTCCCTCATGCTGATTATGTCTGAGAACTATTTCTGGCTACCTGCATGCATGCTCTAGATGTCTTCATGATAACAATTAATGATTCCTGGACAGAACCAGTGGTTGTTTAATTACTGTTAATTACTTAGTATATAAGGGAAGTCTGGGCGCCAAACAAACACTGATAATGGGTCACAGAGTCAATACTGCCAGGAGAAATCTCCTTCTTAGGAGAAGATTGCAGGAGTGGAGAGAGGCAAATCAATGACCCCGCCCCCACCTCCCTCCCCCCCATCCCCCGCCGCCAGCACATGTACAATGATAAAAGACTGACCCACAATAATTAAAACTCTGATGCATTAAGTTAGGTTGAGATCAGAGAATGACTGCAAACTATGTTGACCCCAACTCTCTGTCTTTGCCACCCCCTTCCCCCCCTCACCACCCCATTTATACAACTACTTAAATAATGTAATGAACTTTTACAGTACTTCATACACTGAAGATCATGTGCCAACATTCTGCCAACATGAAGAAATTTAATGCTGCCTGGTAGTGCTTTCTGATCTAGGTCTACACCAGTGTCAGCATGACTTGTGCCATGTAGAAAAATGCTCCCAATGTGAGTCTACAGAGTTGCCAAATGCTTGGCTTATCATACACAGTTAACAAGACAAATAAAAGATGAAGAAAGATTACCTGACATATATATGTTTCCAGATTTAATGTTGGTTGAACAATCCTTTTAGCTTTGATAATTAAATAGATATACAAATCTCAGACATGGCGAGATTTTCACAGCAATACAATCATCTAGAAGAAAAACCAGTAGCCTTTTAAATGTAAGCTTAATTATCCAAGAACAGTCTCAACACCAAGTCTGTGGCGGAATGAATTTAAGGCTTAAGAAATGGTAGCCTAAAACCTTGTATGTTGAGCTAGCAGATAGCAACCCAAAACTCTAGGAATGGTGGTCTGAACCTCAAGCAAGCAGTGGACCTGCAGCCCAGTTTGTTAATGACATACTCTTCCTTCACCAAAAGAAGTCACTTCCTTCAAACACTTACCTACCTAAGACATGTAAGCTATGTACCTGAGACATGTAAGCTATGTACCCAAGACATGTAAGCTATGTACCGGAGACATGTAAGCTATGTACCGGAGACATGTAAGCTATGTACCCAAGACATGTAAGCTATGTACCCAAGACATGTAAGCTATGTACCCAAGACATGTAAGCTATGTACCTGAGACATGTAAGCTATGTACCCAAGACATGTAAGCTATGTACCCAAGACATGTAAGCTATTGTACCCAAGACATGTAAGCTATGTACCCGAGACATGTAAGCTATGTACCCAGACATTAGTCCTTTTATCTGAGACATGTAAGCTATGTACCTGCGACATGTAAGCTATGTACCTGAGACATGTAAGTTATGTACCTGAGACATGTAAGCTATGTACCCGAGACATTAATGCTTGTACCTGAGACGTGTAAGCTATGTGCCTGAGACATGTAAGCTATGTACCTGAGACATGTAAGCTGTACCTGAGATATGTAAGCTATATACCTGAGACATGTAAGCTATGTACCCGAGACATGTAAGCTATATACCTGAGACATGTAAATGATTAACCTGAGACATTAGTGTTATGTACCCGAGACATGTAAGCTATGTACCTGAGGAATTGATACTACTTCCTGAGACATGTACACACCACATACCTGAGACATGTATGCCTCCTTTGCCTCCTTCTGACCCTGTTTGCGTAAAAATGAAAACATCCCGGTCACTAACACGTTTCTAATTAATATGCTGTGTTTGGAACACTATTCCATTTAAGCACAATTTTAGTTAATTGTTACATTCATTTTCCAGTTGGAAGAATTTATCCATTTCCAAACCATTTCAAATTTAGTCATAAGTACTGCAGCATTAAGGCAACTTCCTCATAGATATTGTGACTTTCTGTCATTATCATTAACAAAAGTTAAAGCCCTTGGTTTTTAGTCTAACAACACTTTTTTTAAAATTATTTGGTTATATTTTAATTGTTTACTACTAAGTTCCTTGAAGCTACACTGTTTAACAGATTAAAGGTAAGTGTAAACCAGGATGACCTATGAACATAAAGGTAAAGTGGAACAGCTGTACTATACTACTGTTAACTCAATCCAACCAAATAAAACTGGTATAG